>WAAD01001455.1:30522-45656 GCA_013389945.1 Fregata magnificens
CCGCCAGCTCCCTCAGCACTCTCGGGTGGATCCCATCCGGCCCCATAGACTTGTGAGTGTCCAGGTGGTGCAGCAGGTCGCTGACCGCTTCCTCCTGGACTGTGGGGGGTTTATTCTGCTCTCGGTCCCTGTCTTCCACCTCAGGGGGCTGAATACCCTGGGGATAACTGGTCTTACTACTAAAGACTGAGGCAAAGAAGGCATTAAGTACCTCAGCCTTTTCGTCGTCCTTGGTGACAATGTTCCCCCCCGCATCCACCAGAGGATGGAGATTCTCCCTGGCTCTCTTTTTGCTGTTAACGTACTTGTAAAAACATTTTTTATTATCTCGTACAGCAGTGGCCAGATTGAGCTCTAGCTGGGCTTTTGCCTTCCTAATTTCCTCTCTGCACGACCTAACGAGCTCCCTGTAATCTTCTTGAGTAGCCTGCCCCTTCTTCCAAGCGTAGTAGACCCTCTGTAGGTACATGATGTGATGTACTTACATGTTTACATTCAGTCAACAAGGGAAAATTGAATGACTTCTTTATGCAGTTTTGTAGAATTGCAGAAGTCCTCAGTTACACAGAGCAACCATGTATGCCAAGTCTAAGACACACCCCTAGTGCAAAAGTTTTTAAACACCTTCAAAGTCAGCTGAATGCCATTTCAACATGAAAAAAAAAAGTCTCTGACTCAAATACTACAGATCAGCTATTTATGGTTTTGGTGAATAGAGAAGATATCTGAAGAAAGATAATTCTACAGCACAGCTTGAGTAATTTCTTCTCTCCTCACTGGTTTCAACTTCGTACCATTCATGCTTTGACCTCTTCCCTGATGTGCCTGCTCTATGGAGTGTTTATTTTGTACAAACACACAGGTAGCCAGTCAATTCTCATAACTAATCCTATTGCCTGGAATTGCTTGGGCAGTGGGAAAGTTTAGCAGTGAGCCATCCCTGAGGCAATTTTTTTTTGGTACTGTTTCCAGTAGATGCAAGCAGGAACTTACTGTTTGGATTCTGGTCCATCAAAAAGACACTCTATTACTACAGCATTTAGCATTTCAAACACAATTTGATTTTTAAATAGGAAATAAAGTGTTTTCAGACACTAATATTTTTTTGTTCTTGCTTACTCTCCATGGCTTCTCCCTGCCTCCCTCCTGTGTGCCCCCCCCTCCCCCCCCAAATAAAAAAAAAAACAAACTCAGAACACCAAACAACCAAAAGGAGAGGAAAGAGAGTACACATTTACAAAGACGCAGAATGACTTGTAGCAGGGCTGAGGCAAAGACACTTGTTTTACTGCAAGCCTACCAGATTGCTCCAGTCAATTCAGTAGTATTGTCTCAGGGCTGAGCCTTAACTGTTACTACTGATCACTACCTCCTGACTGATATTGTGCTACATTAGGAGAAACAAACAAATAAATACAAATCACCTGCAGAAACTCAATTTTACTTAATTGCTCTCAGAGTACATCACAGAGCATTACAGTTTTTACTTTACCAATGTATAAAGCAAAGAAACAACTGGCTGTAGTAGATGGGAGTACCATTGCTACCTCCTAAATACCCTGCCAGAAGCCAGAGCAGAGTGATAGGTGGTATGAACAGCATTACACCATGTGCAGATCAGTACAATCTTGATGCTGTGGCAGAGTACAAGAATAGCTCTGAAGCAGCAAACATTCTCTCCAGAGAATGAGACACAGCTTGGGCCACTATTTTGATGCCTCGGCGCCTACACACTAGCTCCTAAGGCAAGTGGAGGGCTCCACTTACCCTCCAAAAGAAGGGCTTGTCCATCCCAAAATGACACACCTGACCCACTGTGTGCACATTCAACCCAACATCCCATGAGGAGGAGATGCCCACCAGCTGTGCTAGCCTATTCACAGGCTTGGGAGATGGGTTTACAGTTTGGCTTAAATCATAACATGACCTCTTTCACTAAAAATAATCTTACTACAGAATAGAAATCCAGAATAATTTCTTTTAATCAGAGGAGTTGTTTTGGGCAGGGATACTGCACAGTCCTTTGCCTCAATGTATGGAGCATCTCAGAGCTTCTTATTCACTGAGGTCTGTACTGTTGCTGTTCCCTCTGTGCCCCTTTGGGACTCTGCGTTCTGGTCAGAAACAAACTCTTCCCCCTCTCCTTGCAGTACCCATCTGCTGGGCAACACTTTGCTAAGAGGTGGTCTAAGGGATTATTCCTTTTACTAATTTTACTTGCAGTTCACATAAGGAATTCTAGATTTTTTTTTTTTTTAATAAATAACAGCTTAGGTTTTTGAATGCAGCAAACCACTTTATAATGAAAATGAATTAGCCATGAATGTTGTTAAGAACCTAAGGTGCCATTGGTCCCTCTTGTCCTCTGCTCTAAGGAGGAACACTACTTTGGCGAAGTCTGGTGGAAACTTATTTTCAATAACTCTCTTGAAGGGCTGTTAGAAAACCAACTACGCTACATTCATGGGAATCCCTTTCATTTACACATTGCTTGACTTGCATAGCAATTCAGTGGTACGCAATTTCCCCCTACAGAAACCACACTGACTCTTTCTTAACAGACTATGTTTATTCACATTCTCAAAGATGTCATTATTTTACATTCTACCTTTCTACCAGCCTCAGAAATCAGACTCAGCCTGTAGTTCCCCACAGAGTCCCTTTTGTGAGAAGGAAGTGACAGGGAATTACACTGGCAACCTGCCAGTCCTCCAACATTGTGGCTGTTTGCAATGGTCAGGTAGAAGCCTTGGCTAGCTGCTCTGCAATTTCATATCTGAGTTTCTCTCAGGTGAATGCCACCTGACCTGGTGACTTACTGACAGCTAATACATCTATTTGGTCCAACACTTTCTGTATATTTACACAAACTCATCTAGTTCATCTGACCCCTACCTTATTTGCTAGAAAGAATGGCTCAGGTGTAGAAACCTCCCTGATGTCTTCAACAGCAAAGAGCAATGAAAGGAATTAACTGAACCTCTCCGCTACGGCTTTATAATTCCCAAGTCCTTCCTTACAGTTTGGTCATTAAGTGGTTCCACTCATGCCCCACCTGACTTCCTGCTTTTGATTTAAGAACCTTTGACTAGAAGCTTGAGCACCCCTTGTAAGGTGCTCTTCAAATTTTTTGTACTCTATTTCCTGTCTACATTTGACCTGCCATGATTGATGGGCTTTCTAGTTCTCATTTGGACAAGCTTTGTACTTTTTAAAGGAATTTTTTAAGCCTTCCCCTATGATAGCCTCCTTGCAGTCATGTTCCCAGGAGCTGGATCACTTTGATGGCATTTTGGTTTGGTTTGCTTTTTTTCTTTTCTCTCTCTCTTTTTTTTTTTTTTTTTAAATGCAGCTGTTTATCTGGGCTTCTAATATGACACTTTTGAACACTGCAGGCTATTTGCAGGCATCTTGCTTTTCAGACTACTAGTATATTTATTTTGCTAATTGCTTTTTTTTTTTTTTAAATGTAGTTCTGCTTCTTTACATTAAGTATTTGCACCCTGAATTTATTTAGCTTGCTGTCTCCCACTACAACATGAAACTTCACTGTATTGTGAACAGTACTATGGAGGGTTCTTCCCTTAATTCACCTTGAAGTAGGCCTTGTGTATCACTTAAGACAAAATTCAGAATGCCTTTTTTTTTTTTATTTTATTTTTTAGGTCTTAAGACTACCATTCAGTCCCTTACAGTGTCCAAAAATTTTATCTCTACATCTCATCCTGATGAAACATTGACCTAGTCTGTTCATGTGTAGATAAAATCTGTTGCCATTACCAAGTGTCCTAAATTCACAACTTCTAATTTCACTTCATATTCCCTGATCAGCGTTGTGGTCCTGAACGAGAGTTTGCAGTACAATCCTAGTTATTTTTATTACTTAATTTTTATTATGTGAGTGGGCAGAAATCCTGGGCAAGGCCTTTACAGTGCTTCTCTGTTTCTGTAATATTTTTAGTGTTACATTTTTCATGCTGTGACACTCTCCTGCCTGTACATATTATTCTCTCATCCCTGCAAAGCTGGTAGCCTGGCAACTCTGTACCCCATTGATCATCCTCCTTCTACCGCATCCAAGATGTGTATAATACCAGGCTGCCATCTGACAGCCAGCATTCCTGCTCTCTATCTCACTTTTTAGGCTTCCAACACTGGCACAGAAGCACTTGCTGGTTCCACCCTTCCCCTGCTGTTTAATAATGCACATGCCAGTTAACTGAAGGCCCTTCTCTGTTACTGGCACTTTGTTTTTTCCTCCCCATTTCCCCTCCCCCCCCCGCTTCTTGGCCTTTTCAGAATCAAAGTGAGTGTTAGCTACGTCCACTCTGTAGGTTGTATCAGCAAAAGCTAGGTTCTCCTCCCTCCATGTTGGTATCCTTGTTTTTTTGTTAAAGTGTTCATCCATCGGTTTGCCCCTTAGAACAACCCTCCCAGAAAAACACATCTTTACCAACACAGCAAACAGTCACCAGCTCTCCCTACACCTCCCAGTAACTTCTGTAGGGTCTGCTACGTTTACACTTGCCAGGCAAGTTAGCCTGTGGCCCTCTCAGATGTTGGCTACATAATGATCAAGTCTACCACCACCACCACCTCCTGTTCTTGAAAGTCTCCCATGTTGCAGGAACATCCTCGGTACAAGACGACACTGATACTCTAGGGACACCTTTGATTCTCCTCACTGCTTCAGGCCAGCCACTCTCACCACAGGAGAACATACATGTTTTCTCAACATTAGGAGCCTCTTGCATTGCATACACTCTCTTACAAAACCCACCCAGGTAGGTATTTGCACACGCTGCGTGTCGCACAGTGTTCTGGGCAGCCCTCTGCTCTCACTCTCTTGCTGGGCCCTATGGCATCAGAAGCAGAAAGCTGCTTGGGTTTTGAAAACTTATAGGTTCACTTCTTCAGTCAGATGACGTTCTCCTTACCCTAAGCTACCCTGGTAGCTAGGTAAAGCTAGTAGCAATAGGTACACCTGTGCAGGGAGAAAAACCTCAGAGTATAGAGAAAAACAAAAACCAAAGCAGCAAGCTGACTCAAGGATCTCTGCATTGCCAATAGATCACCCTGGCAGCCCCTCTGCTGTCCCCACACACTACAGCCCCTGGTCACTCAGAGACAGCCTTCTTGTCCTCTCCTGGAGCTGGGCAAGCCCCACACTCCAGATAGACCCCCCTGCGTGCACCCCCTTCAGCCATGCATGAGGAGCAGCCTCCAAGGGGACACTCACTCCTGTCTGCCCAGCTTGCACGCTGGTTTCCCATATGCATGGTAAGAGGAAATAAGTTACACACTTTCCAGCTGTAGGCTGACTACTAGTGCACCTGACAAGTTTGAAGAGTCTGTCACTGTGGATGCACAACTGGAAAAAGAGAAGCGTCAATACTACGGTGCGGCTGGTGTTGCAGCTCTTTACTATACCAAGACGGCTAACTTTCTTTTTTCAGCTGTAGTCAAGTAAACCACTCTCCCTCAGCAGGAGCTTAAGAGATACCAACCAAAGCAGAGAAGGCAGCAGAGATGTCTTATTTCCACTGCAATAAAGTCAGAGTATGGCACTGAATAGAGCACTTGGTTTGCTTTTATGCTTGGGTATTTAATGCAAATTTTTAGGACCAGATTCTTGCATCCAATGCCTTCAATTTAGGGCTTCTTTAAGATTAATCATCATCTTTGCCTTTTTGCAACAGCTTGGCATTTTTTACTCACGTTTTTCATCATACGCCATAACCCACAAACTGAGTATCATTTTATGATTATTTTATCATCTGAAAAACACTAAAAGAAGTGACATGCACTACACATAAACAAACATCATTAGCATTTACTTTCAAGTATGCCACTGACAGCAAAAGCAGCATTCTCATCTTCACTCTTTTTTTTCTCCAAACTCTTACTTCATACTTTTGTAACTATTAGATCTTAAAAATAAACTTAATGCATCTGCAGGCTTACCAGCATTGCTAGTACTTGAGCTACTTTTGCCATCGCTCTTCCTGGCTCTTGTATTTCAATCATCATTATACAGGCTTTGTTGATTCAATATTGTCTTTTATGCACTATGTTCGTAAAGCCTTATTAAAGTTTAATGAAGACATGAAATTGGATAATATTTGCATGTAAAATAAATCTGTAGTCTAAGCAATGCAAAGTATCTATAATCATCAAAACAAATCATTCAGCACAAGAGACAATAAAAAGAGAATGGAAACCAGGGAAGGAGAATTTATACAGAATCTCTTCCTGGAAATCAGCTACCAAAGGTTCACTAGCCATAATAATTTAACGTACAAAGCTTTATTTATCAAACAGAATTACCATTTATATAATAATTTTTTTTCTACCTTAAAACCCCCTAATATTTGTAAGGCTCAAATGCAGTAAGTGTTTGTCCTAATTTTTAATTATTTCCAAGAATACGACTGCATAATATATCAGTAATGGATAAACTACGATGTAGGTAGGCTAAGTGGCAGATGGAAGATCCCTTTACTGAAATGCTACCCATATTATGGGATAACAAGAAGGAAAGAATCAGTTTTAAAATACCTCTAAAAATTAAAAAAGGTAATGAAACAGAGATGAAGGTGCATATTCTTTGCTCCTGTACTATCTTCAGGAGATCTAAGCAATTTAAGACATAATTTATTCTAAGATCAAAGTTGTCCTAGTTCAAGTGTCTCTGCTGGCAGAAATAATTTTACACTAGCAAATTATTTTACTGTTTTTGCAGCGATTCTCAGGAGAGAGAACATGTTTTTATGCTATCTCAATGCAGTATGTGATTACTGAAGACCAGGGAAACATTTTAGCTGAGTCAAAGCTAGATCAGAAGTCTGCTTCTCCTTGAACATAGGTAAAAGAGCACTTGTTCTTAACCATTATAAACACAAATGATACTTCCAGTAGCTAAGGAAGGAGAAGACAGCATGTCCCCAGTGAACTGCCACTAGAATTGAGCCTATGCTGCAAAATATTATCTATGAATATTCATTTGAATTTTAAAACACATTTGCTTTGACTTCATTTTGCACCCCTTTTGTGTTTGCTTTTGGCATGTCCTAGTAAATTAATTACTAGCAGAAATGTTTGCTGAAGCTGTGGATTTTAATCAAATACTACAAAATATTTACTGAAAGTGCCCTTTGAATTTACAGTTGTGGTTATAGCCAGCGGCAATCTGATTCTTGAGGTTAATTTAGACCTGTCAATGGAGAAGAAAACAGCAGGTAACCCACATCTTCAAATTCCTACTATTAAAATCAGCAAGAAACCATTCATGAGTCATAGTGACTTAATTGCATAGATACAGTAAATAATTTGGATGATAAGTACTTCAGAACATGCAAATAGTCCAAAAATGGACTGCAAGGTAAAGACGAGACAACCATTGTCACTTCAGTAGTCATGCACAAGGCTTTACAACATACCTGCTGCTGGAATTGCTGCAGGAATGGCAGCTTCTGCTGTATCTAAACAGACACCTTGCTGCTGACAATTTTTTGAGACTCATTCCCCACCAAAATCAGAACCTTTCATCTTAAACTTTCATGTTAACACAATTGGAAAAAAACCACACACCAGCAAGACCTGGACAGGCTGGAGAGCTGGGCTGAGGGGAACCTAATGAAATTCAACAAAAGCAAGTGTAAGGTCCTGCACCTGGGCAGGAACAACCCCACGCACCAGTACAGGTTGGGGTTGACCTGCTGGAAAGTAGCTCTGCTGAGAAGGACCTGGGAGTGCTGGTGGACAGCAAGTTGACCATGAGCCAGCATTGTGCCCTTGTGGCCAAGAAGGCCAATGGTATCCTGGCGTGCATCAAAAGGAGTGTGGCCAGCAGGTCAAGGGATGTTATCCTCCCCCTCTACTCCACCCTAGCAAGGCCACATCTGGAGTACTGTGTCCAGTTCTGGGCTCCCCAGTTCAAGAAGGACAGGGAACTGCTGGAGCAAGTCCAGCGGAGAGCCACAAAGATGATCAGGGGACTGGAGCATCTCTCTTATGAGGAAAGGCTGAGAGACCTGGGTCTGTTTAGCCTGGAGAAGAGAAGACTGAGGGGGGATCTTATCAATGCTTACAGATATCTAAAGAGTGGGTGTCAAGAGGATGGGGCCAGGCCCTTTTCAGTGGAGCCCAACGACAGGACAAGGGGCAATGGGCACAAATTGGAGCACAGGAAGTTCCACCAGAATATGCAGAAAAACTTCTTTACTGTGAGGGTGACAGAGCACTGGAACAGGCTGCCCAGAGAGGTTGTGGAGTCTCCTTCTCTGGAAATATTCAAAACCCACCTGGACGTGGTCCTGTGCACCCTGCTCTAGGTGTACCTGCTGAAGCAGGGGGGTTAGACGAGGTATCTCCAGAGGTCCCTTCCAACCCCAACCATTCTGTGATAACCTGTACATCTCAGCATTATTTAGCAGAGCTCAACATGCCATTTTGAAACATGAGGGCAAATCCACTCTCCCTTGTAAAATGGGGTATAGTCTGCTTCCTAGAAGCATCCACAACTTGTATGTAAATTCCTGACATGGTTGTGAAGCCTGGGATTTTAACTCAGCATATTCAATTGTTAACATCATTTGGCTTTTTCATTTGTAGTATGTGCAACGGACTTGTTTTTCTAAGCTGGGCTGCTTTTGAATGCTTACTGGTGGCAGGAGGAAACGTATCTAGTGATGTACCCATTGGTCTTCACCAGGCCCACGTTCTCTCTCATTCTCTGAGAAGCATTTACATCACAACTCTTTCCAGCCAACCCCAAATACCCTCATGACTGGATCTAGGCTAAAAAAGTGTACCTTCCTCTCTGTTCCTCTCTCCAAAAATACATGCTATAAAGTAATTAAGGTAATCAAATAATATGTGCTTTATATATACATGTGCCTATGACAATGCACAGTAGATAGGCATTCCAGCAGAGTGCATAGTCTCTTCCCTGCTTAGGAAGGTGCCTTGCTAACATACCTCTTATCAGCAGTATTAGATGCTTCAAACTACTGTTTCTGCTGCAGCCATGAAATTGTCTTGACCTGGCAACATGACTTTTGTCAAAGCAGGAGAGCAAAGTAATACAGCTCTTGAGGAGAGGGTCAGGTTTGCAGAAAGTCAACCTTGTATACTGTTAGCTCTAAATAAGCCTTTTTTCAACACCCCTCCTCCCCTGAGTTAAAGAACATCAGTGCAACTTTGCACTGGAGTATCCATGAAATGAAAGTGAAGAAATGACCTTCAAAGACTCAGTCTTTGATCAATGCAAAGCAGCATGAGAAACAGGCACTTGCAACAGATCAAGAATAGGGAATTATCTTCATCTGCTTGGAACTGTATGACTTTGGGATGAGCAGCTATTAAGGAACAGCAGAAAGACTCCCTCCAGAAAAACACTGAGAGTTGTAAGGAAATGGTTGGAAAATAATAAAACATGTTTGCCTCAATTATTTCTCAGGTAAAGAATGTCAGAAATTTGAAATACTGAAGGACATTTAGCTAAAAAGTTTGGCAAACAGCGGGAGAAAGTGTTCTGCTATGTCTGTATATGCAGAGACATGTAACGCTAAAGAAAAATCATGAAGCAAATAATGAACCTTCTTGGGACTATATATGAGATTATTTCTACTTTTCAAGTTATTGCACTTCAGTTTTTGGCTTCCCTTGTCTAAAGCTATTTTATGACTCTAAATGAAAATTTATATTTTTATTGGGATGGTTACACAAGCAAAAAATTAAACTCTCTTCATCTTTGGCAAATAAGCCTCAGAGGAACTCTTCAAAATCCTATGGATTTCTGTCCACCAAAAGATTGTGACAAACAACACTGCGAACAGAGTAACTGAGAAAGTAATAAAGATAATTCAAAGAAACAACCATACTTCATGAAGATGTCTTCAACATTTTCAGTTTTTTAATATCGAAAAATATAGCTACACATTTCCATGAAAAAAAAGAACAAAAATAGTCTATACTTCCGTTGGTGTTTAAACACCTAAGAAAACATTTAAGTCTTATCATACTGATTTCATTTTTATAAGGAACAAAGTACATCCTATTGAAAACAGTATGAATGGCTGAAGGAGTCGAGACTATTTTTGTTAAGCTCCTAGTTTTCAGCAAAGATGCATCTCCCTTTGTGCAAAGGTTAGCAGTGGAAGGGCAGATTTTAGCAGCATGAGGACCACACAGCTTTGTCCTTCTCCAAGTGCACTGCTGGTAGCCCTGCCAACACATGCTTCCTGCAGACATGCTCCACATGCAAGGCTGGACCCAGGGTCACGTGCCCCCTCCACCTGCCAGAAGTTCTCTCACCAACCAGCCTGGGCAGTCATGTCAGGACTCCAGAGCAAGCTGTGGCCTTGTCAACAGTTTCCTCTTTGTAAGCAGGGTCTGACTGCATCCTCTGACTGCAGATAATTTTACGGGGCTGCTAAGATACAGCATTCATTTTCAGATATAAAAAAATGACCCAACTTATAATCTTAGCATTGTTATTTTTCTATATTCCAAAATGCATGTGGGAAAACTGTGGTTCAGTTTTAAGATTTCTTATAATTTCAGTTAGTCATACTACATATATTTCATAGCTTCTTCCCAGAAAGTATTTTTTAAATAATTATTTTATTAATAGGAAATTATTCCTCCATTTCCTGTGATGTAAGTTGGTTTAAAAAAATTTAAAAGAGTAATAATTGATCTAAAACTAATTTCTCAAGCTTTTATTTTATATGATCTGAGGTTAATAGGCTTTATATCTTTCAAGTGATTTGCTTTACCTGCCTAGTTTAACATAGTGCAGAGTACTGATGGATTTAATTTAAACCTGCATATCGTTTCAGCTCAGGTTTCCTTCGACACAACAGCACCTAAAACGTATCAGTACAGCATGACCCGACAGAGCAGAAACAAGGTCTTGTGCTGTACTCTCAAGTGACACAGCAAGGGAGAGACCTGGGAAGATGGAAGGCTGTTATGGGAACCTGTGATCCACATCCAAATGAGTGGGGACTGTCTTTGGCTGAGAAACTTCTCATTAGGAAAAAAAGATATATAAATATAACTATTTCAGGTCATACAGGTTTTCATTCAACCAGATACCTCTCAAAATGACAAAAATTGGTTCCCTTCAGGGAAGGAAAAGCTTAGGCCATGGTTTAGCCCAGATTATTTGACAAGATTTTTGAACTCGTAGTGATACCCCATTTCTCACGAGGCATCACAGTATGCGGAGGATAGCTCTGCAGTTCATAGTGCAAGAGATCTACTATCCCATTTTCCTGTCTCTCTGCCTCTCTCCCCATCATGCAAATATTTTCATTCAGGTGCCTAAAAAGAGGCACGTAAACCCATTCAGAAAAAAGAGAAGAAGTGAAAAGCCTCGTTCATTTTTTTTGCTTTCAAGATCACTTGGCATCCTTCTTCATTCTCAGAAAAGCTGAGCATCTGAGGTATGCACAATCTGGAACTTATGTTTCTGAAGAAGGATAGATGGACGCACATATTTCACAGCAGTTTTGAATCCAAGTGCATAAAATAATAATGTATAATGAAAAGTTTCAACTGTGGATCTGCTGTGAAAATTATTAAAAAGCACTTTAAACCTACATTTTCAAGTTCCTTGTGTTATAACTGAAGTTCATTCACTCCTGTCCTTTGAACTGGCCTAGGCAATTTCAAGAGCCTTACCTCTTCAAGCATAAATCAGTCATATCCATTTCCTTAGTCACATCTCAAACATTCGTTTCTGGTTCCTGAAAAATCTTCAGATCCAAGTTACTCTGGAGAAAGGCTGGAATCAAGTTTCTGTATGTTAATCTTTTCCTATATATTAACATATAAGAATATATATTTAATGTTTACTTTAAACAAGCAGGTCTAATGCTGATGAACTTTTATTTCCTAGCTTACCAAATTTTTCCACCCACCAGCTTTCTGATGCAATTTCAGTACTGAAATAGAAAGGGTGGATGTAAAGTTCATTTTAAAATGTGTTCAGTGCTTTTAGAGAAACATCTTCTCAGAACTGTAGCTTGAAGGCAGGGACATCATTCCCTTGGGAATATTAGAAATAGGCATGAAGAGGGTGGAAAATGGGCTTCGGTCCTAACATCTAGAACAGTAAAAAGTCATAAGAAAGAAACAACTGTGAGTAGTCATCGAGTCTTTCCCAGCTGCCCTCAGCTCGCAGTCAACAGACGCGTTGTTTTATAGGTATTGCAAGGACTGGGTCAGCAGTGTGAACTGCTGGAAGAAAGAGATTATGAGCCATATGATTTACATGAAATATGGCATAGCTGCATAAATTTCCAGGTACAGATATGAAGTTATATGCTATCCATATCACATTCACAAAGTCTTTTCTTTTTCCAGTGCTGAGGTTGAGAAGGGGAGGTTATGACAGAATTTTTGAGAAACTAAAAGGATCAAACACTCCCAGTCTGCATGAGTTAACGCAATTCATATCTTGTTTAGTTAGTGATCTATTTTGTCCACTGAATTGGGGACATTTTTAAAGACTTTTTGGGAAAACTGTAACTAGAGATAGTAAATAAGGTTGTGTTCTACACCATTTGTTTCTAATTTCTTCTTGTTTAGGAGTATCTCATTACTGAAGAAATGAAGACTGATCCAGCTGAGGTAAGATTAGATGTCAAGAGAGAATCTAGAGCTGTTAGTGACTATATGCTTTCTTTAATTAGCAACTGCCAGGTAATATAATAGAAGCAATTGATAATAGGGGTTAAGCTGTTGTTATTTTTCTGTTTAGACTGAAACTCTTTTCCAGGGTAGCTTCTGCAAATGAATGGCCCATTTACCCAAATTTTAAGAAGCACAGCTATATCCACCATTTCACTTAAGTAGCAGGACTAGAAATATAGAGAAGAAATCTACTGGCCATTATTAAGGAGTGCTCTAGTACAACTCTACATATCCACATATAGCTTACAAATATTTCTTTTTCTGATTCATAGAATTTGTCGGCTCTCCAATAAACTTAACAGTAGTTGAGAGCAGCTATAACTTTGACTTTAATATTCTTTTATTTTGCACCAAGTTCCCCAAAATAGGTCTATTAACCATCACTCAAGGACATTTTGAGAGTTGTCATTTTTATCTTGGACTCTGACAAACATTTTAAACATTAGTCTGATAAACATTTCAAATTTTTGTTACAATTCTGTATTCCATATAAAAAACTTCTTTTAATACATTATTGAATAAGTAAAAGACTTATCTCTAATGAATGGGGGTGGGTATACCATTAGTCATTAAAAATAACATAGGACTCAACTCAAAATAATTAGATACCTTACAATGAGAAAATAAAAGTTTCTAAAGATATCTCCAAAAACAGAAGAATTCACAAGTGGTCTACAAACAAAATGATGAGAATATGGAGTTTTGTAACATTTCCTGTTTACCTGCCATTTCTAATTTCACAACCAAAAATAACCATTAGCTGAGTAGATACACACAATGCTTTAGTAAATAGTTTTGTTCAAGTAGTTATATTTTGCTTTCAGAAGTCCTTTAGAGCTATAATATTAAAACAATCAAGAAAACCAACTTTATAAGAAAAAGGAGAATTTACAATTATTGAATAAGAACCTAAAGGAATGGCTTGTTGTTTTCTAAGCATGCACGACTACTGAAAACTGCCATGGAAATGTAATTCAAGGTGAACGTACACTCAACCATTTCCAACTGCAAGAGAGAGATAAGGGGTTGTGGGGTGCAGGGGTGATCTTTTGCTCACTTCCTGGGGTACTCCATTTATACGGGGAGTCAGACAGGAGTTGCACAAAGCTCATTTTGCAAAGATAGTCAAGATTTCAAGAACTAGAGTTTACATTTAGATTTGTTGTCTTGATCTATAAAAGGAAGTTATTGTTTACATACTGTATAACAACAACTGTAGAGTTGCCTGACTATTGAGATTTCTGTTTAAAGGATTTCTGATGTCGACAGTGAGGTGGCACAATTAGTCATGGAAAACAATTATAAAGCTTAAAGTTTGGAATGAACAGGACGATGTAGATAATGAGGGCACTGGTCTTCCATTCCATTTTTGCAAAACAGTAAAACTGAGCTCAAATCATGAAAGTAAATGTTGTGACAACAAACTAAACCAGAATGCTAAATCATAGTAAATCAATGTAGAAATTACAAAATAAAGACAAACAACCCCCCAGCTTACTGAATAATTAAAATGAACATCCTCAAGTATTGACATATTTCTTAAATATAGCTAAAGTCACAGCCTTTTCTTGGAAACATGGGAAATTGTCCTCCTTTCTTTCCTGCTACAATTAAAGTGCCCGCTACAGGAGGAGAGAATGAAGAATCGCTGTACAGCCCATGTTTGGAAGAGCAACTGTTTGGGCAAGATACTCCATGAAGAGACATGAAGTTACTAATTACTCCCTTGAGCAAGCCTTGCTGGGAGATGCAGTCATGCACACAAGGAAGATGGAGAAAAATACAAATTAGCTCAAATATATTTGAAGTATTTCTTACTGATAGAAAAATATTGACAAGTCTTGAGATTGGTCAGGACATCAGAGCCTGGACAATACCAATTCCTCCTGAGTGTATGCTTAAGTTAGAAGAGATACCAGTTATTAGTATCGAGTACCAATAGCTCACCCATATGACAGTGGCAGGTCTTGGGTACAGTTTCCCTTAGGTGAGTACAGAATTTCCCTTTCAGAGTTTTCTCTGATTCCATTTAATCCTTAACACCTAATAGAAAAAAAAAATGCATTGAGGGCATGGGAATAAACCTGTAACATACAGTAATATTTAACCAAGAGGTTGTTCCCTTGGAGATATATAAATGTATTTCTCCTTAAAAAGGAATGAAGCTAATTCTTTGATAGAGTTAGTACTGTCAGGGACAAAACTCCCACAGGACAAGTGGAAGTCTGCTGAATTGAAGGTTTTGGTTAAAATTCTGCTCAGACAAATGCCAAAGCCAATTACTACACCAATTCGTGTCCATTATGATCAATGGTGTGTAAGAATTTCCATGAGATTCAGCTATAGGAATCTGGGTTTTCTTTAGTTAAAAAAATAAACAAACAAACAAACCACACAACAACCCCCACACAAGAAAAACCCCCCCAAAC
>WAAD01001455.1:45675-61571 GCA_013389945.1 Fregata magnificens
AAACCCCAAACCCCACAACCACACACACACAAAACAAAACACAACAAATCAATGAAAAATTGCTCAGAAAAGCATGGATGGAAAACAAAAAAAACCCTGAAGATTTTTATTCACTTTTTTAAAAATAGAATTCTACAAACCAAACATATAGATTAAAAAAATACTACAAATGAAAAGGCTGAATATTGTTAACTGCAATAATCACAAAATTCTTAGTGTACATTCTGGTATATGCATGTGAAAATATTTGGAAATTAAAAAAACACAGTAAAGACAGAAAAGGAGGTGGCAGAGGATTGGACATGAAAATATTTCCTTTCAGATGTATTTCCTTGCAGACAGACATTCTAATTGAGTCTTCAGTTCACCTAGGTTTAGGAAAAACTGCTGCAAATAAACTGCAGTTTTCCCATGATTTACCGTCTAGTGTAAATGAGAGAGTGTGTGCACACGAGTGTACACATGCGCAGCTGTCTGACTGAAACCAGCTTTCTTGTATGCTGTAGACTTTCATTTTTAAGGCAGTAGCTGGAGTACATAATATAGTGATGATAATGTAGAAAAGCACCGCCACATCTTCAAGTCCTCCAAAACAGGATGCTACTACGGGTTGTTTTACATAATTTCTAATTACAACAAGATGCTCTACAGTTTGCTTGGAGATGTTTTAAGCACCATGTGAACTACCATAGGTCCCAGGAGCCTCAACTTGGCCATGAATTCTGTGGTGCTCTACATTGTACAACTGCAAGCAGGCTGTTCCCTGCCCTTCTGGTAATAAATCACTATTCTTAAGAAGGACTTAAACATTTTTTTATTCCATTTCTAAAGCGTAATAATCAAAGATAGGTCACAGGTACCTTCTCAATTCTACCCGAATTTACCTGAGTGTAGTCAGATCTCAGAGGACGCACAAAACCATGAAAAGAAAAACCTGAATGCGTATTCTGCAATCGAAAACTGCATACACCAGGACAACACCAGGTTAATATAACAATATCCTAATCATACAAGATTAGTAGAGAGAAATCCAACATTTTGATAATAAAATTTTCTACCTTAACAAATACAAATGTCTTCTACTCCCTGCTTGCAATTTTTGACACACTTTTTTCTCTTCAAATACCCATAAAGGTCAAAAAACATAGGTGTGGATAATCCATTACCATTGGAGAGCAGCCACAGCTGTAGCACACAGAAGCCCTTCAGTTCTCATTGTTTGTGGTTTTGGTTTTGGTTTTAAATAAGTCTTTCCAAGTGGATTCAACATCTGCATAGAAAGTACTTTCTACACTACTTGTGTCTGGTTTGTCTTATTCAGATACCACAAATAATTTATCGTAGTTAAGACCTCCCTCTGCATCAAAACTAGTTCTCAGACGTCATAAATCTTCCAAGTTTAGTTACTTTTCCTCACAGATTTTCTAGAAGCTAAAGACCTACAGTACAATATTTTAAAGTATAATACAACAATTTTGAAATTCCAGAATTTACTTCTGCCTCTCAGCTTATATCCCCTGATTCCAACAGCATTGTAAACCAAATAACATCACTGGGAAGCAATGCACTGCACCTGCTGAAGTTTTTAATGTGAATAATAATGTTCATTTATGTGATATTATTCATCAGAAACTGAGCACTTTTTTCCCCCCCCTATGGTTAGAAATACAGATCTGCAAATACTCATAATGGAGGGGAAAAAAAAAAATATCAGAGATAAGTCGGTCAGCTCAGAGATTCTACCTGTGAGATTACGTCTGTATGTTGTGAACACAAAAGAAAACTACCAATAAGTAGTAAGGAAATGAAAACACCCCACTAGAAGATGCAATTAAGGAAATATTTTTTTTTTCAGTGGGAAAAGGGAGGGTACTCACATTGTCTGACTATGCAGCCAACAGTTTTCTAAGCAACTGCAGAGAGCCATATCAATATCAGAGTAAGACACTTCAAAACCGATTCAAAATACGCAACTTACCAGCACACTTAACTTATTTTCCCCTCACAATTTAAGCTGACTGCTAAAGTGCAGTTTACACATAGATTAAGTTATTTCTGCTTTGAATTACACTGTGGATTCTCCCTCTCTTTGCTGGCTGACTGCATACAGGACCTAGGGAGACTAAGACTCCCTGCTACTCCATTTTTTCTTGGCCACAGCATGGGCAAGATGTGCATCTACAAAAGAAAAGTATTTCCAATGATTCATTTTTCATTTGCTCTAATAGGAACATAGACATTAAAATAATAATAAAAAGGGCAACAAAACAAAATACTACACAGATGACACAGTTATCACCTTGGGGATAGGAGAAAGAATGAGCCAGACACAACAGATGTGAGTTGCATCACTTAGTGTCTAGCTGCCAGGCTCCTGGATACTAAAATGGTGAAAGAAGCCTAACAGAATATGACTGGAAAGGTAATGGAAAGCAGACATGAACCTCTGATTGATGGTTAGCTAACACACTAAATTCAGACTTCAGAAAGGATGAAGAATATTTAATTCTTCATTAAAATGGTGCTGAAAGAACAGTGTCAAACTCAATTCACAGTTAGCATTTTAGCTAATTGCAGTCGCACATTTAAAATTACTACAACTGTGGGGGAAAAATTGAAATTAAATTTGTGTAGGGAAGCATGGCAGTTAAACAGTGATTATCAAGGAAAATTATGTGGCTTCTGGGAAGTACTGAAAGCACTGATCCCAAATAACTTACCATTCAGGGGTAGAAGACTATGCACATTTTATCGTTCCATAGAGTATTACTTTATCTTCAGTGACAGAAGAGGTACAGCCCTTAACATATAAGACCCACACATCCTGCTATAATAAGCAGATCACAAAGAGTGAACACAACAGAGGCTTGAGCCTTTCCTGCATCGGACTATGCATTTATGAAGAATTATGTGGTGTGACTCATTACCTTTATTGAGAGAAGTAAAATCTTATTTTCCTGTTCAGATGACAGTGGCTGTGTCTACACAGGCAGACAGTGCAGTACAGTAGGAGCAGAACTGCAGAGAAAAGCAGTAGGTGCTGAGGAGTTAATACTGACACAACATACATTTTGAGAGATTTTACTTAAAATTCTCTACTCGATACAACTGACTGAATGGTCATTAGTGGTTGGATGCACAAGGCAGACTCACGGAACAGTTCTCTTACTTTAAGCCTATTTGCATCTCAGTCCAGGTCAGAAGCGAGTCTTCCAATTGCCAACTCTTACTGTGTTTCAGTTCACCTTGCAAATGGCCGTAGGACATACAGAGTGGATTCCTATCAAGTTAAACTAATCAAACATTCAGTCCAGGAGGGTATCTGATGAGCCCCAAACACCAATAGATATTCAGTCTACAGGAGCAGATAAGAGCTAATGACTGAAACATTTAGTTAAGCTAGATCCTCACTACCAACTGTCCTGCTATAAAGATCTACTGCACCCACTGGGCCACACTACTTGGTTAATATGGTCACAGCCAATGCGCTTGCCTCAGGCTAGCGCTACTTTCCCTAAATGGCACTAAGAGTTATAAAAGAAAAGATGAAATCAAGAGGAATAAAAAGTGAACTGCAGCAGACATCAAGCAACCCTTACTGTTTCTGGATGAAAAGCTGTTTCTGCAGATTACATCCATTCTGATGTTTAAAACAACGCTATGCAACATGCAAGAAAGATACAACCTGTGGAGAAGAATGTGGACATGATTAGCAACTTAAAAAAAAAAATAACTTTTTTAGTTAATGACTTCTGGGGTAGACAGCAGACATTTTTCAGCTGCACTGTTTAATTGCACAACCAAGTTGATGGCAAAGGTTTTCAAGGGAAAATATAATTAGCACTGACTCAAAAGGCAAATAACTTCTGTTTCCCTCCCACCAAGTAGGCAATAGCTTTAAAGCTATATTTAGGCTTTAATAAAGCCATTTCCCAATCTGAATTTTATAGTGAAAAACACACCAATGAAGTTAAAGTTAGGGAATAATATGTTCTTGAACACAAGCTAAAAATCTGGTTGGATCTAACAAGCTCCCTCTAAGAGATGTTCAATTGTCTTTTCACAGTGGCCAGTCCCATCCTTCAGGTTCCTCCCTGACTTCCATTCATCTTTTCCAAAACTGTGCTAAAATGTGTGAGAAGAGAAAGACCACCCTCCAACCATGCAAATGGCACCTGCGTGGTATTCAAAAAAATTTCTACTATTTAGCTTCTACTCCTACTTCTAGCCCTCTTCTCACTTCTGAGGTAATAGGAATGAACCCAACCAAAACAAACAGAACTCCCATTTTTGAAGCAAGAGCTGTGTCACGTAATCATATTTTAGTATCAGAAACTTAATTAGCATTCATGTTGGGCAAAACAGCTGTCATCACCTCCTCTGTCCCAGTGTTTCATACCTTTATCAATGATCTGGATGAGGGGATTGAGTGCACCCTCAGCAACTTTGCAGGCAACACCAAGTTGGGCGGGAGTGTTGATCTGCTTGAGGGAAGGAAGGGTGTACAGAGGGATCTGGACAGGCTGGATCAATGGGACAAGGCCAAGTGCCGGGTCCTGCACTTCGGTCACAACAACCCCATGCAACACTACAGGCTTGGGGACGAATGGCTGGAAAGCTGCCCGGCAGAAAAGGACCTGTGGGTGTTGGTCGACAGCCAGCTGAATATGAGCCAGCAGTGTGCCCAGGTGGCCAAGGCCAACAGCATCCTGGCTTGTATCAGAAATAGTGTGGCCAGCAGGACTAGGGAAGTGATTGCCCCCCTGTACTTGGCACTGGTGAGGCCGCACCTCAAATACTGGGTTCAGTTTTGGGCCCCTCACTACAAGACAGACATTGAGGTGCCGGAGCACATCCAAAGAAGGGCAACGAAGCTGGTGAAGGGTCTAGAGCACAAGTCTTATGTGGAGCAGCTGAGGGAACTGGGACTGTTTAGTCTGGAGAAAAGGAGGCGGAGGAGAGACCTTATCACTCCCTACAACTACCCAAAAAGTATATGTAGCGAGGTGGGTGTCAGTCTCTTCTCCCAACTAACTAGCGATTGGACCAGAGGAAACGGCCTCAAGTTGTGCCAGGGGAGGTTTAGATTGCATAGTACGAAAAATTTCTTCACCAAAAGGGTTGTCATGCATTGGAACAGGTTGCCCAGAGAAGCAGTTGAGTCACCATCCCTGGAGGNAGTCTGGAGAAAAGGAGGCGGAGGAGAGACCTTATCACTCCCTACAACTACCCAAAAAGTATATGTAGCGAGGTGGGTGTCAGTCTCTTCTCCCAACTAACTAGCGATTGGACCAGAGGAAACGGCCTCAAGTTGTGCCAGGGGAGGTTTAGATTGCATAGTACGAAAAATTTCTTCACCAAAAGGGTTGTCATGCATTGGAACAGGTTGCCCAGAGAAGCAGTTGAGTCACCATCCCTGGAGGTACTCAAAAGACATGTAGACGTGGTGCTTAGGAACATGAATACATACTGTGTTCAATTTTGGGCCCCTCACTACAAGAAGGACACTGAGGTGCTGGAGCGTGTCCAGAGAAGGGCAATGAAGCTGGTGAAGGGTCTAGAGCACAAGTCTTATGAGGAGCGGCTGAGAGAACTGGGGCTGTTTAGCTTGGAGAAGAGGAGGCTGAGGGGAGACCTTATCGCTCTCTACAACTACCTGAAAGGAGGTTGTAGTGAGGTGGGTGTTGGACTCTTCTCCCAAGAAACTAGTGATAGGACAAGAGGAAATGGCCTNATGTCACCAAGTAAACTGGAGCAAAAGGTCTTCCTCAGAGGACATAACAATGTTGTAATTATTATCAGCTACAATTTGTAAGTTGTATATGGTTTTCCAAGCCAAAGTGATGACATACAAGGACTAAAATAACTGACTGCTTAGAATCAAGTCTTTCTGAAAACGTAAGAACTTACACTATCATTGAAGTTACTTACTTCAGTACATCCATCCTAATTCTTCCTCTGCTCAGGTCTTCAAGAAAATGTATGGGTATTTGAATATCCACAAGAAGTATATTGATAAAAGGAGTATATTGATACAAATGAGAACATTTTGATGGCCAAAACAAATCGTTATAAAGCACAAAAATCAATATCTTTCACTTATTTTACTATCCTTCAATTCTATTCACATCCTGATGCTGTTAAAATGATAACAAAGAACTACCTTTGTCAGTTGATAAAGTAGATAGCATGACAGTCATGGATCTTGAGAAATACTTGCTGGGAAAAGTGAATCCTTCACAGGGGAATGTTTGCTTTCCTTCTTTTCAGTAAAATGCAGGAACAGAACCACTTAACTTTTGTACTGTTTGTTTTGGGGTTATTTTTGGTTGGGTTTTATTGATTTTTTGGTTGGTTTTTTTTTTGTTTGGTTGGTTCATTGGTTTTTGGGGGGTTTTTTTGGTTTGTTTGTTTGTGGGGGTTTTTTTTGTTTTGGTTGGGTTTTTTGTTTTTGTTGTTTGTTTGTTTGTTTTTTGTTTTGGGGTTTTTTTTGTTTGTTTGTTTGCTTAGATAACTTCAAATGTCACTGGTTAATTCTTGGCAGACAGTGCAAGTACATTTTTAGTGACATTCTGAAGTACTTAAGTGAAAATTTCAAACATCCATAATTCAGAAACCTCAATTCCCTAGACAGGCATTTCAACAGCAAAATATTTACCCTATGTTATTTTAAAATAACTTTAAAACATCTTTTTTTTTTTTCCATTAATCTATTAAAAAAAAGGATTGCACAAAAGCTTTTTTTTTTTTTTAATTAACTTTTTAACTAGAAGAATACAGACTCATGCAAGCTCATAAGCTCATGGAAAGACTTCCCTGAGATTATGCAGTGTCTTGCATTGTTACTTATTGGGAACCTGGAAGTTTTTATTTTCAGGATAAATGCACCAGTTTTAGAAAAAAAGATTCTACAGTTCCCAGTCCCCTGGCACCCTGCAACAATAACTGGACTGAGCAAATTATGCTTGACCACCACTGAGCAAAGATGTGCAGCTTTTAATTAGATAGCGTGGGGGTGATGGCTACAGGCCTTCCGGATAGATCATATTTATTGTGCCATTCAACCTTTAGAATATTGAACAGTTTTGTGAAACAGAATAGGGTTTAACATCACCTTACAATTATAAAAAGCAGTTTTCCTAAAGGTTCCTGTAGTGTTTTAGGGACTTCACAGGGGAAGTAAATAATCATCTGAAAGAGGAGAACCAGTGGACTCATCAAAATGCAAATAACAAATGAGAGGAAGGTACAAAGTAAGGTAGTTCTGTTTCCACATCTCCTGAAACTGTACCAGATGGGCCAATGCTTGCCTTTCATTAACTAGTGTGCCGGGATAAAGCTGTGTTAATTAAATCACTAAACTACCTCTAATTCTCTGTTATTTACTAATTCAACAAATTTAATTTTTTTTGTTTTGTTCAATACAGCAAATTCTAATTAAGTCTTGTAAAGTTGAAAGGATCAATAATTAAATAAAATAGATGAATAATGATATGCAGTTGCCTGTTATAACATTAGCAGCAAAATACAAGTTCAAGGCACAAACTACCTTACATGCAAGGAACATTTTGCACTAAAAAGACCCCACAGAACAAAATATTTGAGCAAGAACTTTATAATATACTTGCTAGAGCATTACAAAGCTGCCAACACACTAATTGAGGTGTAGGCTGTTTACCATGGAGCTGTGCAGCTTTTCTCTGAGATAACCTCACAGATGGTAGTCTTTTCAGAACCTGACTTTGTGGCCCCCGAAGTTACAAAGCTTCAGCTTCCCTGTATCAGCCAGATGTAAATACATAGTACTCCAAGCTATACAGAGCAGATCTCATCTCTGCTCAGGTTCCCTTCACCACAAAGTCAAAGTCTCGCCAGGCAAGTAGCTAGAGTGCCAGGCGGTCTTGTTACCCTTTCCTCCCATGTGGCCTTTTGGGGAAAACAACCAGCTGAGCAAGCCAGAACAAGCCACCAACTGTCATAATTGTTCCCAGCAGGACTAGCAATTCAGAGTCTTAGCTGAGTGTTTCCCTTCATTTCGCTCTCTGCTTCCAACAAGTGATCCTGGGAGTGCAGAACATTATTTATTAGGAGCTGTTCCTTCACTCAGCCATAGTCAGTCAAGAAGTCCTTTCTTTATCTAATGTGCTAAAATTTGAGAACCAGCAAAAAATCAGTCCATAGAATAATCAAAATTGCTCTGTTCTTTTTCCCATGCAAGGCCTTGTGCAACATTCTGAGTCCCTGCCGAAGAGGTACACCAGCACTAGGACAACAAAGTCCCAGCCCAGGAGGCACACAAAACCCTGGAGGCTAAAGAGTGAGGAGCAGGAAGCCGATGAGGACTGTTCCTATTGCAGAAGGGCTAATTCACATTGCTTAGTTAAAAAAGTAACACAGCATAGTTCAGGGTCCATGTTTAAGGCACGTATTAAAATTCCTCCAATAAGCAAACAAAAACCTTCTTCTAGTTGCAGTGCCAGCCTATTTCATAGCATATGAAATCATCTAATGAAAACATCTGTGAATTCACAAGAAATACCAGGAAATTTTTCATCACTCTATACTTATTTTTGAAGGAAGAGAATTGTGCAGGAAATTGATACTTCAAGAAAAAAACCCAAACAAACAGAATAAAAAGAATTATAATGATTACAACTGACACTTAGTGTTTGCATTCCAGCTCCATCCGTAGCCAGTACCCTTTTCCTATGCCCGCTATGCGTGGGAAAACATCCCACCACTAAAATGTCTTTAATACTGACAAATATACGAAACCAGTATAGACCAAACCATATTTACTACCAGTACAAGAGAATCTTCTGTCAGGAGACAGAAAATATTGTTAACCAAAGAAGCTTACCTAAGAATCTGTTTTTCTAAAAGACTGGACTACTGGACACTGAGCGGATAGCAGAAATCACACCCAGGGTTAATTACCAGTGTTTCTCTAGAGAAGAGAGATTATTAGCAGCACAGAAAATGGGTAACTACTTCCTTAGGCAACAGCTGTGGTGCTAATACTCTTAAAAGTTTGGCAAAGAAGGCTCCATCAAATATTCATGCCAAATGCTCAGCTGTGTGTATGACAGGTGTAACTAACCTGTCCAGATTTTAATTCTTTCCATATTTGTATTTATGATTCTTAATTGTGTCGTCTCTTGATACACTCACATATGAATTAAACCAGTGCCAAAGAACTAGAAGCTGGACTTGTTCATTTGCATCGTAATAACAAATTATTATTTGACTCCTAAGAAACAGTGAGATTCTAGGAGAGGTATTTGCTCGGTTTTGTTACTGTGGCTTTTCTTAAAAAGATAGGCATGTATATGACATATTGGCACCATTTTTCTTCTGAAGCATTAGTGAAAGGAAATGCAAGAGCAAGCATCTGAATTACATAAAAGGATGGGTTTTTTTGGACAGCTTTTGGACTGTTTCCCAAGTGATTGGTTCAAGAATTTGAGTTGTCAGAGAAACCACTGAGGCACAGACCCTGCTCATGCAGATGGGCAGACTGCTGAACCCACAGTGTGTCCATCCCTTGGATGAAGCGTGTGGCATTTCTTCCTCCATCCCTCTGAAACTCTACTTGGAAAGCACAATTATAAACTCCAGGTGCAGACTGAGAAATGACTCAAGGCTAAAACACTGATTAAATCTCTAACCTCACCCCTGTTGCCTTTGAGGGCTATCAGCTATCAGCCTATCTTCCCCCCGCAACCCTGACTGAGTTCAGTTTCTATGAGAGCACCTTCCTGCTGCCAGCAGCACCGGGGCTGATGGGGTCAGTCAGGCTCACTGTCAACAGAACTCATGGAACTACATAAAAGTTACTTTTTGGCTGTGTGCTGTGCAGATGCAAACACTGAAGAGTATCCGTTCTCAGAGCTGACGCATAAATCTCCTTTAACACACAGATTTTGAGAACCATTAAGAGGCAAATACACTACAAAATATGAACCCTGACAGTTTTTATGTTGGCTTTAACAGCGAAATACAAGTCGTAGCCATTTCTAGTTATATAAACTGGCATTTCTTGGGCATTTTTTTTTCATATTTACCTAATTAAGCATCAAGCCTTCATCAGAAATTCCCTTTTTTTCCCGCTTATTAATTTCTTTTCAGAAAGGATTGCTTAACAAATGCATACAAGCAAAGCAAAATGTTCAGTGGTAAAACTCCACTCATGGTCAGATAGCTCTTCTTTTAAGAGAAGACAGCTGATACAGTAGACAGTATGTACACGATACATGTGTATAGACATATATGCAAAAATCAGAGAACCCCAACTGCAGCCTGCATTCCAAACAGAGCACCCAAACTAAGAGCAATTTGATGTGCAACTAATCCACCAGACAACTAATGATAACGAAACATGGCCGATTTACATTGCATTCTGACTGGTGACATTTTTGTTCAGCTTTTCCTCTGGAAAAATTACTAGCCTGGATGTGTTCTTCTCTTGGGAAGAAATTGTGGAAGGAGGTGAAGCATGTATAATTATACTTTGTTCCAATTGTTTGTGATGCTCAAGCTGAACTGTACCTCTATTAACTAAGGAGCTTAGGAAGGTCACAGTCTTCAAGGGATTATGCTCTACTGAATACTGAATAGTAGGTCTAAAATATTCCTCATCCGTACCAATGCCTCAAAAGTCAAGCTTAAAACATTTCAAGACTTATTTTAAAAAGAGGGTTTTGTTTGTGGGTTGTTGGGTAGGGGTTTTTACCATTTATCTTTGAGATTTTCTTTGTGCAAGAAAGAGAGGACTGTATTCGATGTATTTATTTCTTACTACTGTTCTGGAGTTGAGATTATCAAGAAACCGGCTAAAGTGATTGGAGAATATTTGCAACAAGTTTAGTCTTTGAGGAAAAGAAAGTATGTGTTCTTGTACAAAAGAAAAAATAGGTAAAGGGAAAAATACTTCAGAAGGACAACAACATACATTTGGCAAAGCACTTCACATTTCTTGTAGAAGATATGGGGCAGAGCAGAATGAAAAAGTGAATAGAAGAGGGGAAACCTCACTCTTGTCCACATGCCTTCTGATTGAAGGAAAAACAAGCCAGAGTTATAATGAAACCAATGAGAAAATAATTGTATTGAATCTGGCATACTATGCACTCAAGACGCCACAATAAATAAATAAATAATCACTAACACATTCCTGGATAAATTAAATGGTCATCATGTATCATAAATTTGCTTTTTCAGTCTTTCACATGTTTGCATTACTTTTAAATCTAAACTCCTTAGCTTTACAGTAACTGGTCTGGAGATCGTTCCATTATCTGTTAATTGCATTTCATCCTAAACTACTATCAATGCAGACTTCCTATCAAACCGTGCTTGGAAATATACACAAATTACTTCTAAAACTATCCGAACATCATCCGAGTACTGGGAATGCACTTGTTTATTGATTAATGTATATTACCAGGTATCAGATTTGATCTGTGCAGAACTGGAGAGAAAATTCTGCTCTTCTTCCTTTGGAACACATGCGGAAATACTTTGTCACAACTATCAATAGTGCTCTTCTAGAGCAGAAATTACATTTTAACCCTGAACTGCCTAGTTTCTCCTTCCTTCTTGATCTTAGATAAAGCATTTGAAATTGCTCATCTCTAGTGCACAGGTAAAGAAATTAGAAGTCTAATTTATTTAAATCATATAATCTAAATGTCCAAACCCTCCAGTTTATCAAGGTCTGAAGGTCTGTAAAGCGATAATGAATAAATCTGCTTTAATCAGAAGGTAGTCCACTCTTTCTCAGCTTGACATTTTCTGCTGTCTTTTTGTCATGTAGTTTTTGAAAGGAATAATTATGCTTTTGTACTATTATCAGAAAACATAACATTCAAAACTTCATTGTATGCACAGTAGTCTGCAGCCTGTACCACGAATTCCACAAACATGAAACACTGTGGGTACTCAAACTCTCCATGCATTCCACATGTCTTTTAGAAATACAAGTTTTTAATTAAAACCAACTTTCTCCTACCCTGTAACAATCTCACTTATTAATCTTTGACCCTATATACCAAACCTGCCACTTGTTAAATTAGCTGTCTGCAGTATCATTCTAATCAGATTATTTTAATACATATGGTTGCTGTTGGCTCCTTTGCAGTCTCAAATAGTTGCTTCACACAGTTACTCCGATTTTTTCAAACAGTGAAGTGTAAATCTGAACTATGCATTGATTTATCATGTCAAAGTATGAATGACAAAAGGATTCGCTATGTCACACAAAATGTGGTGTTTTATATACCTTGCTAATAGGTTCCTAGACATGCAAAACTCACTGGTAGTCTAGGAACAGCATGTTATATTTAACATTCTNTTCTCATCCATAAACTGTCTCCTCCTCTTACATATATCTTTCTTTTTCAGTTCCTCAATACAGACTGGTTCTATTTGCAGGCCAAGGAAGAAACTAAAGCTATTTTGTATCTTCCAGTACCAGAATACACAAATTCTGCCATGAGGAAGCAGGTGAGAAACAGACACTAAGAAGAGCATTGTATACAGTAAATTAAGATATTTATTTTGAGTAGACTCATTTTAAAGACAGATCTTACTCAAACACAAAAAAGAGGTACCTCAAGATATGCAGCTCATCAGTGGACATATCCTGGGACAACGAACATCTTGATATTTTCAAGATCTCAGTGGTATTATCCTTCAGGTGAAGAATTATTACTTTCTTTCATCAGGGAAATAGGGAGCCAAAAGTGGAGAGGTGCACTGTTCTTCACTACCGCCACTTGCACACATTTGCAGATGAAACTACCATCAGTGGAAACCTTTTTTTAGCCACTGGGGAAAAGAGTTTCTACTGAGCTTGAAAGTTCCAACATAAAGTTGACTTTTCATGAATTCTTCATTTCCTAAGTCTGACAGAGTTGTTACTAAAAAGCTACTTCCCCTGAGAAATTGTAAGTTCCCGCAAATGAAACAACTTCCCAGTCTAGTAGAACCACATTCATTGTGGAAAGACTATAATTTGGTAATCACAGTTGATCAAAAATTTTACTCTTCCCCCCTGCTTCTTACAAGAATTACAGAAGATCTTTGGTTTTGCTGAAGTTTCATACAATAATATGTAATTAAAAATTATTTTCAGAGGAAAATGAAACAAAATTTTGTGCTAAAAAAAATAGTTCTGCAAACAATTAATAGCAAAAATTAATAGTAGGTGTTAGAGGATAGATTACTTAATTCTTTTTCTTCCAAAGAAAAATAGGACGGACATTTGAAAGTCTAATTCAAGTTGAAATCCAAAACTCTAACTCAAACAATTTCCTTGTTGTTTCTAATTAAACCATCCCCTCATGAACTCTACTGGTACAAAGAAACAGTTATTTTAACTCCAAAGCACTGATTTTAAGCAAAAAATGTATTGTTTGTGTTTCTGCTTTACAGGTGGAAGCAACCATTGAATTGTACTGCTAGCTGTTTGTAACCTGATTTTGTTAAAAACAGGCTAGTGCTGCAGGTATTTTAATTGCAGGTTGTAAAAGCAGAGAGAAAAAGCAAGCTTTATGGTGAATAAAGCAGCCTGTCACGCTATTGTGCCCTGAGGGTGAACATAATGCTAGATCCTTTATCAAATAAAATAAAAACAGCTTGTACCTTTCTTATATTAATTGGTTCATGATTGAACTTTAATAAACCCACAAACTGTCTTTAAAAGTTTCCTTCCAATTTTTAAGATTTATCCTTTTATTTAAAATTTCCCTAGTTAATGGAATTTCTGAACAAATTCAGTGCAGTGACAGGGTTTTATTGCCATTCAGTGCTTTATTCTGTTTCAAAGCATTTCAAGCCAGCATACACATCCTTGCTCAAAATATTTTGTTATAATTTTCATCATATTTCTCATTTATCTTTTCAACTAGCTCTTATGTATATTTCACTTTTACAGCTAACTCATCCAAAGGTGTATTATTTACGTGTCCTCTAAGACAATAGTAACTATTTTGAACACATTAAAAAAGGAAAATAAACAAGGAACTAACGGAAAGTAGGCATTTAAAATAACCCATGCTCTAAAATGGCCTGTTTATTGTCACCAGCTAGTACATTTAGACAACCAAAGATATCTAGTACGTAAACTCCTAAAACTAGGTCAGGTGAAACTCCTAGTTTCTGTGTATTTAACTTCAGGTTCATCCATTCTGAGAGGAAAAAAAAATTGTTTTCATCTGCCTCTCCATATAAGTCAATTTTTAGAATTAAACAGCTGGGAAATGAAAATATAAGTAGTCAAAACATAGCAAGTAATAGAAGGTAACTTCCACCTTAAGTCTAGAAAAGCAATCAGCATGTTCAGCCTGGTCACGATTGGTAAAACGGCGGATGAGAGGAAGGGGCTTTGCAAAAGCTCACATACCTCTGAAAGATGATGTTGTAGCATCCATGGACAATAAAACAAGTAAAATGAAAGTTCTGCCTAAATCTCTGCAGATATATTGCATTAATGCTACTGAATCTTCTCTTCAATTCAATCTAAAAAAAAAAAAAAAATTAATATTATGGAGCTTCCAAATTCAATGATATCACTGTTGACGAGACCAGCCATCACAATTACATAAAGTCTTTAAATTAAACTATTACAAATAGTTTATTCAGTGGAAGACCAGGTAAAATTGCATATCCTATGTAGACAAATGTATTCTAAACCACTCAAGTTACATGCTTATCACTATTTTTAGCAGAATTTCAGAAGAGTCACAGGGAGTGAGGAAAGGGTATGGAAGAGTCTGAGAACTGCTCTCATCAAGTCTCACTCAGAAGATTCAGTATCCTACCCTTTTTTGTGTCAGATGATATTTGTCTGGTCTTCCACACAGCTTCACTACTATCCATTTTATGAGGAACTTCACAGTTGTGCAAATTATCCCTTTATTTCTACAGTTTTGATATGTGCTTAGCAAAACTAGATGTCATTAGCTTTATAATGCCACAATATACTTATTCTGGAGGTCATAACTGTTACTACTGATTTAAATGGACAAGGAAAACAAGTTTGCCTGGAGGCCCAGGGTTTTGACTTTCCTTGGCTCAAAATCTCTAAAGAGATTATTAGATGCCCAATCATTTTTTAAAAGTAGGTGTGACGGTCAGAATTTAAAAACCAGCTTCATGAATTCTCAAGTCTCTGTGAAGTGAAAGCTAGTTTGGGATATGTAGCTACTGCAGAATCAAATCAAGCAAGTTCATACAGCCTTACATTATTTTAAGACAGAGATAACAAGACAAAGTTGCCATCTCCTGAAAAGAAGAAATTCAAAAGATCTAAGAAAAGATTAGTTTTTTGATGAATAATCCTTTAACCTTTAATAAGTTTGGCACCATTTGTTTATGAATTAATGGGAAAGTTTCCTACCCATTTGAGTGCTGATTTTTGAGTTCAGAGTATGAAGCCATTATTCTCCTATGGCTTTACGTTGGGAGAAAAATATGCACTTTTCTTCTTGATCTACATAATTATTATTTTTATGCATCTTGCTTTGGAGAAAAAAAACCAACACATTTTCTGAAGGTAGCATTTAATGTCAATAATCAGCAACAACTGCTGTTTCAAAGACTAGCAATTCAAACTATGCTGAAATAAACAAAACTGCTCTAATACAGAAAAAACTTAAAATACATTGGTATAAGTTTGTAGTCATTACATTGTGAACCTATTCACTTCATCTGCACTCCACAATTATGTGCCAGACAACTAAGGCAAATATATAACAAGTCAGGTAAAATGACAAAAAAACTAATCACAAAAATAAAACAACTGTTTTTCAAAATATCCCACACCTTCATATATTCTTTTTGTTCTAAAAATATGTGTAATGACAATACTCCATTCCAAATCTATTTTAGCCAGC
>WAAD01001457.1:2033-27993 GCA_013389945.1 Fregata magnificens
GGTCCTGCCAGTAGTCTTTTAATATTTTCAATCCTGGTTCAGACATGGTAGAACTAAATGAAACTGAGAAAAGAAGAGAATAATAGAAAACAAGTGTTGCACACCTTTAAATATTATATGTGAAAGCTCATGGCAAAGACTCGTATTTCTGCCCCTTCCCTTTAATCCTCTTCTCCCCCCATCTCTCCCTAGGTTACTTTCTCTATTACTTATAAAGCCCTATGGCTGGTTTGAGGCAGGCACTTTTTATTCCCCTCTCTATTGTAGCATAACTGCTGTAATCAAGATTTTAGAGTCATGAAAGCTGGGCAGGGGAGTTCTAAACCTTAAGCACCAGATGTGAAAGGCCAGTAGTGCAACAATCCATATAACCTTTCAAAACAGGCAGAAAAAGTTAATGAGTTACTCTACAAACACCATTCACGATGTTTTGCTCCAGTCTCTTAAATATCAAAAACCTCATGTTATTCATTTTCCCATGTCTGAACATTTTTAGCAGAGTGCACTTGCTTTTGAAAGATTTCAGCCTCTAGCACTCTGTGTTCTCTTATAAAAAAATATTTGTCTTTTCTTCCCCCGAGTTTTTTTTTTGGTTGTGGTTTTTTTTTTTTTTTATTTGGCACTTTATAATTTATTACATTCCTTGCTTGCATGTACATGCACCTTGGCATTATGCTGCTTTAATGTGAAGACTGGGAACTCATGATACAACAGGTTTCCAAGGACTGGCAAACATACGTTTGCACAGAATATCTCAACAGATATCTGGCATTTACTATATATGGAGAAATTGCTAAAAACAACTTTGAGGAAAGAATCTGAAGAGATACTTTCATTAGCTTCCAAAACAGATGTTCACATGTACATATATAGAAAATGGGACAGCAGACAAATACATTGGTTTGCATGTAATGCTCTTTTGAACCTGGCATGTAGTAAAAGTAAAAATGTCACCTAAAAAGAGATCCATCTGGTTCAGGCAGCTAACGTGGTAACTAAGTTACAAAGTGACTAAGACAGTTACTACACTCTCTTTTAATAGTCAATGGAGAGAAATACCATCTCCAGACAGCAATTCATCTCTTTCTAAGATAGGTGTCTAGGACAGATCAGATGAACTGCCCTCTAGGGATGCCTATGTCTCTTTACTGACCGTTAAGGGAATGAGAATAGCTTGGACTTGGATATCCAACTTCTAGACTTCTGAAATGTGATGAATTTCATTCTGATATGGCCAAAGAACTGACACAAAATTGTTGGCCTGGTAAAAAAAGGAAAAATCCATTCTGGTTAATCCTATAAATTTTATACCCAAGAATATGAGTGAATGAAAATTCGAGAATATTAAAATTATTTTTACCTGTTATCTGAATTAATTTTGCTCGATGATGCCATCAGTTTTTCTGATGCTAATTCGTAATACATCTTTTACGGGAGAACAAAATTTACAACACACATAAGTTTTCCATATGAGACTATAAAAGTCTGGAAAAGAAGTCGAAGTATTACAGCAGTCTTTAATGTTTGTAATAATTGTTATTAGGTATAATTATGATATCTAATTAAATGGTAATACTTTTTTTGAATTATTTCAAAGGCATCCAAGAGATGTAGGAACCAAGTCATGAATTTTGATTAGTTTTAGGTGCATTAAGTGCGTCAGGCTGTCTTGAAAATCCTGCCTTAGTAGCATACATAGTCATATGATCATACATCTTCAAATCTATCTCATGCAAAACAGTCCTATTGTGTCTAAATGTTGACTTCAAGGCTGCCATTCACATGAGAAGTAATCACAGGATCAAGACCAAATGATATTGTTTCTGGAAGTGTTCTCTTCTTAGATCATATTTTCTTCCAGGATTTTGTAAAATTGTCTTTTCTTGTAAGGTGTAAACAAGAGAGACTGTTGACAAAGGCTTGGCTATTCTGTAGTCATTGAAACCACAAAGAGCATAAACCATACAATGGTGTTATTTATGGTAAAAAGAAATGTGTATAAGAAGGGCTAGAGAACCAGGGATACACTGTACTCATGGGACAGAGGGCCACGCTGGCAACTTGCCAGGAGCTTTGGGTAAATGCGTGGTATTTTTACCACTAATTTTAGAAAACAGCTTCTAGGCATAGACACCCAAACCAGAAGATATGCTTTCAGACCAGTGAAAAAAAGGTCATCAGTGTGAAGAAAATATCACAACGGCTTTAAACAGCTGCTTCTTTTTGTGTGTTTTTACCTTCGAGGTGGTAATGCGTATTATAGAACTCAGCCCTGGACCTGGTAAATAATTGCTGTATTCTGATTCATAAGGAAAAGAAGCATGCTACGCTTCAATGGCACAAGTGCCAATACTGTACAATAGAAGTCCTTTCTAATAATTTTGGATTAGACTTGATCTAAAATTTATCAGCAAGATGTGTTTTTTATCAATAATAAATAATTGTGTAGGATTAGGTATAGAACAATGTATAAATTTTGATTAAAATTTTCAGAAGGAAAACTGAATTTTATGTTCAGAGGAAGATAGGATGTTGGAATTTTGTTTTAGAATTCTGGAATTTTGATAGAGTGCTGTTTTATGTTTTTTAGTTTTGAATTCTCATTTAACATGACTTCTTAACATGTCCGAAAAATGATAAATAGAGTTAAAGTAATAGGAACCTCAGACTAAAGTTCTAAATTAAAAATAAGAATGATTTCTCAGGAAAAAAAATCAGAAAATATAACTGTTCCAAATTTTAATTATATACGTAAAATTTTAAAGAATTATGATTTCAAATGAAAACAAATTTTGGGAGTGCTGAAATTTCCTTTCATTCTGAATAGTCAGAAATTTGGGCAATTGTGCATCAGAGACATCTGATAGTGTACAGCAAATTTAATCTGTTTTTTTCAAGTTGGCAAGTGGAAGAGAGACAGCAGGGGCTTTGGGGGCCACTGTCACTCATCACCTATGAACTCAGCTGTACCTGTGAACCTAGCTCTGCCCTGAGGTGGACTGATGCCGTCACTCACACTTACCCCCTCTGCAGACAATGTGTTTTGATAAAATTACTTTATATGGCCCAGACAGTTAAGAAGTTTGGCATATCCCCATTCAGAGCATGGTATGTTGATTGATACTAGTTTGTATTGGCCTCATTTTCTTTGTGTTCCTTTGGGAAACAAGTCTCAAAGTGCCATTCCCATTTCAGAACAGCTGAACCATTTCCCTAAACATTTTTGTGGGAATGTGGATGAAACAGGGGAGAAGAATGGAGTCTCAGGAACTGAAAGAGGCAGTTTGGCCTCTCCTGGTTTTCTCTATACCTACCTTTCACCAACTGGTTTAGTTGAACAACCCTCCTTCCCATGCCTTGCTCTTCTCCTCCACCTCCTGCTTTTAGTTTCTCATATTTGGTCACTGACCTATTCAACTCACGGTATACTTTTTGTGTGTGTCTGGAGAATGCCTAACAGAAAGACATTTTGATTGCTACTGGGATGTCCAGCGGTTCTAGAAAGAAAATTATGGGTCTAATTAGGAGTAAGAAAGGAAGGACCTGGGTAAAGGACATCTCCTGTGGATGTAGAGGATGGAGGGGAGAGGCAGAGAGATCAGAAAGTGAGACTGGGAACTGCTGTGGACAACGGAGAGGAAAGAGGATAGTGAAGGTGTGTACTGAAAGGTGAAGAGCTGGACAAAGGTGATTCCTCTGTGTTTTACCTCTAATGCTGTCGTCTTTATTTGGAAGCCTGTTCAGCTTTCAGTTTCTCCACTACATCGCCAGAGAAAGATTTCTTAACCCCTGCCATGTAAAGGCGGTGCAATCTGCATCTGCCACAGAGGATTGAAACATCTCAGCAGCCAGTCATGAAGTGATATTTCTCAGTCAGACTTCTTTTGGCAAATTTACTTGTTTATACCATGGATTAGCACTTCTCAGTTATCTCCTTCATGTTCACCATTTCCAATTAGTTCAGCCATTCCCCTAGGGATTAATCAAACAATTTCTCTGCAGAATAGCAAATAATGGCCTTCTAGAACAGCACTTTCTTCCTCAGGTTGCATTTGAGCCCAGTAACACTGTGAAAAGCCTATTAAGTTTAGTGGAAAGACTCATCATAATTTTCAAGGTGCTAGAAAATCAAGCATTTATATGGAATTTAGACCAGTGCACACAGTATATGTGTTATTTTGGCAACAGGATAAAATGAGAGGATATTATCTCAAATAAGAAGTCCATTACAGCTAAATCACAAAGCTTGTCTGCTAACTAAATCAAGTCTGCTTCGGAGGCCGTTTGTTAGAGACCATGAACCTTACTGAATCTTTCTTAATGGTTAATGAGGTAAACGAATGAGAAATGTAACTGATGAAGAAAGGTAAGATGGATGGATTTAGCTGTAGGACTTGATTGCATTAAGTCAGAAAACGCTATCTATTGTTTTTTCATTTTTCATTTCCCCATCCTTGAAGGGATGTGTTTTTCACTATTGATCACCGTTTCTGCCTTTTTGTGACTGCTTCTTATGGCTTCAGTTCTTTTCACTGAGTATTTTTGCCTCTCTCTTTAGTGAAAACTTAAGAGCTTACTTCCAGTTTGTAAAATGTTGTTTTTCTGTAGGAATTTTCTGAGCTGCCTGCCTTTCTTACTGCTTCATACTGTAAGGATCAGAGGGGAAATATTTTGGTAACAGATACAGAAGTATGCAAATGTTAGCTTTTCTAGCAACTTAAGCATGGCAAAGCAAAGCTGCAGATTCTCGTATTCATTATGCACAAATAATGCCTCCAGAGATATTTATGTTGTATTTTTAGGGCAGCCAAGCATCAATAATTTAAGAGAAATATTCTGCTGTCAAAGCTGGAGATTGAGGAGAACATGTAGCTCTCCATAGGATCTCTGTGTGGAGACTGCACAGTACAACGTCTGTGAATACAGATTGATGCATGCAGATGGATGGAAGAAAGATCCATGGGGCATATCTGAGAGGAAAAAGTTTTTTCCAAAAACTCCCCAGAATATCAGGGAAAGGTTAGGGAGAGACAGAGCCTCGCATGCTGATCATGGGAAGTGATCGGCCATATAAGGAACTGTAAACTCCCATAATTTCTCAAGGCACAAATGAGTTCTTACAATTCCTCTCACATAGGGATATTGCTACATAGCTAAAGAAATTGAGTAAGCTCATTTATAACAGTTACAGCCAGGTATCTGTTTTTTATAGTTTGGCATGTCTCTTGTTCTCTGATATTCATTTGACTCATTTGTAGCTTGGTAATGGGTAATTCCCATAATCAGTTCTCATATTTTTCCTGTAGGGCATGGAAGGATTCTATCTTATTTGTAGTATTATACATAACTGAAAAGAGTTCTGTGTATGCAGAGAGAAGGATATTCACAAGTTTGATCATGAGTTGTTCTTTTGGCTGCTCTACTTCAGGAAAGTGTCTGTACTAAATCAGATTTCTTTAGCATAATAAGTTCATAAGAATTGTTTGTCTTTTCTGCTTTTAAATAGGGCTAAGTTCAGGTGGTTTTCTCTTAGGCTTAGAGGTATTAGAAATGTATCTGATCATTAAGTGCTATTAGAATATAGAAAAGAAACAGCATGCAGAAATATTGCTTAAAAATTATTAAATCAGTTGCAGATGCAAACAGAAAAGTTAGCAAATTATGTTAGACTAACAGTGGCCACCAATTTGCATCCTTTCCCTTCCCAAACACAGCTTCTATACTGAATGATAGGGAAGGTCCAACAGAAAAATAATAAGTACTTATATTATGCGTTACATCAAATTATATGTCATGACTATGAACCCCTTCCAGATGTGACATGCCTGGCTGTATTTTTCAGAAATTAGAGGGCTGGCATGCAGGTAGAAGCTTGGCTGGGAGCTTAGAGGCCTCTTCTCAAAGAGCAGTATCTCACCTCTCTAATATTAATCTTCCAGCTGTGAGGTTTGCTGGATGGGGTGCTCAGAGGCACAGGGAGGCATTGCTTCCCCCAGCTGCATCACTCAGGGTGCTGCAGCTCCAGGTCCTGGTTCTGCTGGGTCCCAGCATTAGAGATCAGTGATCCCAGGAGGGGTGCTACTCAGTTCCCACTCTCTCCCCAGCCTTCATGGCAATGGAGGAGTCCCCAGACCAATTTGGGGACAAAGAAAATCCAGGAAGGAGATCCCTTTGTTTCTTTTTCCTCTTTTACATCTTTCTCCACGTTTCTGACTCCTTTGCTGCACTCTCAGCTCCGTGCAGTGCCTCCTCCACTTCTGCTGTTTTGGGAGCGGTGTGAGTCCACATACATTGAGCTAATACTTTGGATTTTGTGGAACAGAAGCAGAAGAGAGGAACTGGTGGTTTGTAACAGTTTATTCTCAGTAAAACCTGAGTATAGTTTCACACTTATTGCTTTCGGAGAGACTTTGATATTTGGAGCAGGGAACTCCCTCAGGCGAGACACTTGTTTCGTGGCTTTTTATGTGGGCTGTGAAATTCTGCTCAGCGTTCACTGGTAACCAAAACTTTAAAAAGGCCCCATGAATTTTCATTAGACTGTCTTCTGAAAGGAGTTTCTACTTTCTTCTACTGCAGTTTACCTTACTTTAAAAGCAGACCCTTAGATTTTCTGCTGAGACATAGTGTTTCAGAGAGGTATGGTAAGTTTTAGTGCTTCCTAATATATTAAAATCCACCTTAGGTAAGGGTGGAATTTAATTGTTTTGACTCTAGGCTGATGGTTTGATCCTTGACTTACTGTGTGCATCTGGAATGGATTCAGACACATTTACCATATATCTCCCAAACAGAGAATTTTTCCTCCTGTGCAAATCAGCTGTTCTGCTTGGTGTTGGAGAATAGGATTGGGAAGCAACGGCTCCGGCTTTTCCTCATCTTTGTCTCATCTATTGGCTGGGGAACTGATGTAATGGAGTTTCATGCTCTGCTGTCACACCTGGTGAGGTGAGCACTTTCTGGATATTTTACAGACTATTTTGACTTAAGTGAATGATCCTTTAATATTTCAGAAGAAATAAACTCTCTTGGACTACATTAGATGATTTTAAACGTCAGCTTTCTACAGTGATTATCTTCTTATTTCCAGCACAACGTTGTTTTGTTTTGGTTTGGTTTTTAAAATGAAACTTCATTTTAACCCAGACAGTATCTCCCTCAGGTCTGAAAGCTTACGCCAGGCACACCAGGGTACTGAAGCAATTCACTGCAGATGGACTCTTTTCTGTTGGTAACTAAAACTTTGCCATTGCAAACTTGTCACTCTGATTGACTCCTTTTAGAGATCATGTGAGGGAATTCAATGAGAAGAAAATATGACTGAATATAGACATAGTTGATTCAGGGATGAAGTGAAAGCATGTTACCTGTGCAGTGCTGAATGGATAAACTGTGTGACCTGGCATTCCCAGTGCATGAGTTGCTGCCATGAAGTGTTTTACCTCATGATAACTTCTTGACTTGCAAATGAAGATGCAGCTTTGAAAACAGAGCCCTCTTTTTCCAGCCACTGGTGGGTCTCAAGTTTCAGTACTCTCTTACCTTCTCAGGAACCTTTTGGGCAATCCCTGTTATTCACAGACATGTAGGGTACTGCAATTTCACTGACTTTCATGTGAGTTTCTTAGAACTTCAGCATAAATTATATCAGAATCCAGCTTAGCATTTTGAACAATACCAAACTAACATTTTTACTTGTTATTAAAGCTCCGGATTCCACTTGTATTCAGGACTCTGACACTGTCCCACTTAGCAGTCTCTTTCATATCAGCTATTAACAACAAAGTTTCACAGTTTTCCAGTAAAGAAAAGTTTGGTTTGTCCTTTTTATCACCTGATAAATACTAGATGAGTTTCAGTGCAATAACAAACCATAAAAACCAGAACAGGGATAAGAATAAACTTTTATTGTTTTAGCAACAAACCTGTTCCCCTTTACCTTTCCAATGAGACAGAAAATCCTGCCTTTTGTTTCAGCACTGGAAAGCCTCTAACTTTATTTGTAAACACTAGTAATTCATCTTTCACTTTACATTTACCTGAGCAAGAATATAAATATTACTAACATTGAACAAGGAAACAAAAATTTTTATATCGTTAACTGAATATTGTATGTGAATAATGCTCCCGAGTTCCAGGTGTGGGGCTATTATTTTTCTTATTATGTTATTATCATGATCAGAAATATCACAGCTGAGAGAGGGAAGTGGTATTGTATCAGTTGTGCTAATTTAACAATTTGTCTAAATGACTTCTTGTGAGGCAAAGGTACCTAAAGAACTCATTAGTGTTTGTTCCACAGTTATTAAATAGTTGTTGATTACACATTATCCCCAGGTGGAGAAACCAAGTTTTTGCCCAGTTCCCTAGTTTGTTGACTATAAAGAAGAGGTGGGCACCATGTGACTCTGAAAAGCAACCATCAGTGTCATGCATAAAGTCAATGAGTGACAAAACTCTGTTGAATTCAGAGCTTTTCACTTCCAGATCTATGTCAATTTTCTTTCTTCTAAACATTTTTCAAAGCCACATATTTTCACCCAGATGGTCCAGATCTCTTATTTTCCTTCCATATTTCTTTCATTGCAGTTACTATTGAGTCTGTATTCCCAAGATAAATGACTGCATGTTACTGAGTTTACATATTTGCTATAAAAATATGTTCTAAACAAACATGGAGTGGGGGAGGCTTCACATGAGTTTTCAGTGTGGGAAGACAAAGGTGTTTTAACATTGGTTTATGTTGTATGGAAGTATCTATAGACTATGTGACAGTGAATGGCACTATAAAGTTTTATTGTCATAACTTTGGAAGGACCATTACACAAGGGCAGGCTATTCTGGTTTTATAAACAAGAAGCTGTAAAACCCTAGCTGCTCTTGCTGTACAGTATTTTGTTTATACCACAAACAATTGATTTTTTTAAACTTCTTTCATTTTTAACTTTTCATTTTGTCTTTCAGCAACTTTTCTGTCTTCTTAGAAGTACAGGCTCATAAGAAATGAGAACAAATATGTAACCATCAGAGATTAAACCTGATCCAACACCTCTTGAAGACTCATCTCTCCTCAAGTCATCTGCCTAAAATTCTCCTATGACTCTCTACAGTCAATAAGGAGAAAGGTAGATAGTTCTAGAAGGTGCATAATTCTACCAGACTTTATTATCCATTTTCAGATTCAGAAGAAGAACACTTCAGAAAGTGCTGATTTCTTTCTAATGACCTTATAGTGTGCTTAGAAAAACAGGTTTGACAAGATGCATCAGATGATTACATTAATCCCATGCTAAGAATCTCCTTTGTCTTCAGTGGGAAATACTTGGGTCTGTGACTTTTTTAGAATTCTGAAACATAACATGAAATTAAGGCTCATACTCTTCAGTGGTTTACTTACATGATTAAGCCTGACATATGCAGGAAAATTGAAGTAACTGAGGTTATGTGTATTTTCATGGGCTATTTCAAGAGAACAAATATTTGGAGAATCCTGCCCAATAGGGTGAAATAGTCAAGTTTTTAGTTTAATTTTATTCATATTTCTATATCTATCTTCCTTTTCTATATGTATTTCTATGTTGTATGTGAAGTGTAAGTATTAAGTAATATTTATTATTTCTAACGTGATAGCATCCTAACATCAAATTAGGAACCGGTTCTTATTACAAATATTGCAAAACCTAACATGCCACAGGCAATTCCCATTCTGGAATTCCCATTCACTCCCTTGGACATAGGTTTCTGTTTCTTTTTCTATTTACATATGTTTCTTTTTTACTCACATAGTAACTACATTAGTGATGAGTATTTTTGTTGGTAGTTCAGTTAGACCAGAAATTGAATTTGACTTTATTTTGTCCAAGAATTTGGGAAATCTACCCATTTGTGATAATTAACTGAATCATGTTGCATGACTTGAGAAATTAAGAGTTGGGGAAGCCTTTGCTTGGACTGACTTGTTTTCACGTTATTAATATTTGGCTTTTCCACTCCTAAACCATCTAGTTTTATTACAATAGTGATTGTTGTATTTAAGCACATGTTTATTCATCAACTCATATGCAATTTTCTACTCTGACTACAAGATAAAAAAATACTAAATAAGTGCCATCTTTAAAAATGCATATGAAAATAATTCTTGCCGTAATGGTTTTCCTTACACTCACACCAGAAGTTAGAGGCAAACTAGTTTAAGCATTAACTCTGAACATCAACTCAATCTAGGCAATCCACTTAATTTGTTGTACTTAGTTACTTTCCATATCTACAGTAGCTTACAACTCCTTATAGAACATGCTGTAATTGTAGAAAGGAAAACACATAAGCTATTTTGGTTCAGTATGTCTAGATCAAATAACTATCATCTGATTCATCTGATTAAAGAACAAGGACTGCTTAGAACTATGAAAGACTGTATGTTATTGTTTTAGGACATGTGCTTCATAGGAATCATATGATAAGACACTGATATGGAAAAAATTTCTCTTTTGGACACCCCTGAATCAGCTGTTCTAATCTTGTTTTGGCATACCATAGGAAAAAGCGATCAGGCAAGCTGTAATATGCTAATCCTGCTTCACCTCATGATTTCTGTGATTGTGGTGACTGCTTGTGCTTCTGCAGTCTCAGGAGGAGGTTTTTTAACCGTTTTCTATCGCTTGAAGTTTACAGAGCTCCATTTAGGAAAATGGATTCTAAAACTAGTAGAGAAAAAAATGATGAAAGTTTTCAAAGTAGAGAATAATTTTTCCCTCTGGTATTATTAATTATAATTAGGATGCCTAACAAGACTTTTTCTGAAGAACAGGTATTTAAAGCACTTGACTGGAAAGTACCTGGTTTTGCTTCATCATTTTGGTAGAAAGGAGGAACATGCTGATTTACAGAAGTAAACTGAATGAAATCAAGGTAGAACCAAGATAAGTTCAGATATGGATTAAGTTCAAGAAGCTCACAGGAAAATATTGCCAAAAATAATGACTTCCATTTTCTTAGATGCATTCCAGACAGAGAAGATGATAAAGAGCTAACTATGGGAATTTGATGTAAAATTCCTGTTGCTTACAGTGGAACTGAATGTTACCTGAAGGAATTATTGGTCAGAAGGATGTAAAAGCAGTGCCATGATGTTCAAAATGGCAGACGAGATCATTTCAGTAGTGTGGATGTTGTTTAAATGTAATATTTGTCACTGACCTCTGCCATTGTCTTCAGAAATGGATGGCTTCATTGGATGTCATTATAAGGACAAGCAAACAGGCAAGAGAAGCAATTATTCTCCAAGCTATGGCATGGTTGCTATGTGATATTCATTGTTGGAGATACGCAAAACTCATCTGCAAATGTCCACAAGGAATCTGATCTAATGTTGAAGTTAGCCCTGCTTTGAGCAGAGGGTTGGGCCAGATGGCCTCCTGAGACTCTTTCCAACCTAAATTATTCTATGATTCTATGGCACCATCAAAAGTATTTTTATTTTTATTTAAAAGTGATATGCAAATCAGAGCAAGACAATGACTTGAGCTGAACACTATAGCACAACACTACTCTTGACATTTCATGAAATAGTACGATAAAATGATGTGAACATTGAATAAAATTGTTTATGAAGCTATATTTTGAAATTAGAGGAAAAAATACTCATTAAAATTCCAGCATGATAAAGAGCCTGAAGCATTTTCCACAAGAATTTTTGCATATATGCACAAGTCCAATTAGCAAGAAACACTTTTCCAAAAAAGAGTATTGAGACAAATCATGTCAGTGAGATCTACAAGTAATACATGTATTTGTTATATCTCTCCCATTTTACTGATCAGTATCAGGACTATTTCTCAATTTAGAAAGTTTATTCTTTAACTGAAGTTTTCAACCCTGAGACACAGCTAAATTGAACTTAATATAAGCCACATTATTAGTAAAAATTATTTGTTAAACATGTGTTTACATACCCAAAGCTACAGACAATATAACCTTTGGAACAGGATTCTTATTCATTTGGGCAGATTTGTAGAAATAGTAGTTACAACAGAAGCCGTAACACTGGAACTGTTCAAAGGGTTTTCCTTTAATATCCAGCAAAACAAAATAAAAACAGGACAGCATTCCCTGTTGCCATGGAAACACTAATGTCCACTGCAAATTATGTTAGGTTGAAAGCTATTTACTATACCAGTTTGAACAATTGTTCTAAAATATTGTGTTATTTTCACAGAGAGGCAACACCCCTGCTGTTCTGAAGTTTAGTACTTTGTGAAAACAGATACATAAATATTGGCTGGACCACCAGCCAGAGACTTTCTAAATTGGAACTTTTTCACATTTTCTTCCTTTGAGTAATAGGAAATGACTAAGCTCCGAGTGCTGAAAATCCCCTCATTGTTGGAAACTCCTCTATTGTTTTAGGCTGGAGACTCATAAGGAAAACAAGTTATGCAGAAGGGAAATCCACAGGACTGGATCACTAAAAGGGTTCCCCAGCCTGTGCAGGGAAGCACAGAACCTCGCATGAGAGCGGTAAGATCTTTTCTAAACTTTACAGCCAACTGTTCGGCCAAGGGCTGGGCCTACAAATCAGCCCTTTCTGAAACAAATAGGTCTATATCACAGCTGATGTTAGGCCCTGGAGTCCTCAAACAGACCCTGAGGTGTGACGTGCTCTCTGCCTACCAGGTTGATGAAACCTTTGCAGTTATCCCTAATGTTTGTTTGCAGGATCTCCCTCTCACCGCCCCCAGCTAGGACCATGGGCAGTCATCCTGGATGACTCATCTAAAAAGAAAGGAGATTTGCATTCTTAGAGGTTTCTGTGAAAATCCAGATGCCTGATACCAGTTGAATAGTCACAGAAATACACTCAGTGTCCTTGAGAACTACACCCTTCGGGTGAACCCCGGAGAAAGATGCCCTTACATAGCTGTCATTAGCTAGATGTTGCACATACTAGGTGTTGCACAGCTCATCTGCGCCTCAGCACACATGCGTTTGAAGGGACTGCTCTGCAGGAAGGGATGCAGGAAACATCACGTCTCCCAAAATTCCCTGATAACACAGAGGAAAAGCAACATTCCTACCCTTCCCAGGGTTTCTAATGGCTACACAGAGTATCAGGGTGGGACGAAGGCCAAGATGCAGCTCCCTTATACAGACTGGTGAAGAGAGAGGAGTAAAATCCCCCAAATATAGAGCCTGCAGCATCTGTGAGTTAGGCTGGAGTGGAGAGGGGAGTCAAAGATCTTAATTTGTTCTTCTCTGCTAAACTCGCCATGTGAGGCCCAGCAACAACAGACTGTTTAATGCAAAACTTGTACAGTTTGATTTTGATCCCAAAATTCACATGGAGCAAGTCTCATGAATAATTTTAGCAAAGTCAACAGCTCATCCAGTGTCTGATTCAAATGTTCCCACCAATTGTATCTGACTAGCAGAAAGGTTTTCTGAAGTTTATAGAAATTACTTTCAAGCCTTTTAAATGCCAGCATACGAAAGGCAGATAAATCATTAATTCATATCATTGACTTTTTATGGCAGCATTCACCCTCCTTGGTCGCACACCTCACTGGACCATGGATTCTGCCCAAGCAGTACAGCACAGGTCTTTTCTGATATTGCAAACATCGCCGTTGTTCCATTTAGAAACCTTTATTCAGTAAGTGATTTATAAGAACAGCAGATTAAACAGGAAAAAAGCAGCAACATTGACATAGTGTTCATGTGATGCAAGGCACAGCACCAGATTTCCATGGAGCAGTTCAATGTTTTCATGGTAAACAGTTTTGGAGACTCAGCAAAGTTTGTCTTGGGTTGCCTCAGGGAGTCAACTCATCTGCACATGCTCTGACAAGGTCAGATGATTGTTGGGGCTTTTAAACATCACATGAATGAACGTCAGATCTGCCTGAAGGCCCTTGAGCAGCGTAGGCTAAACTGAATTTTGCCACCTTGGAGATGAGGGGTTGGAGCCTTGCTCCGCTTCTGGTTAAGGAAAGAAGATGAGAAGGAAGAAGCAGCAGAGCTGGAATGGAGAGTCAGAGGGAAAACTGATGTGGGAGGGGAGGGAAGGGATAGGAAAGCCTGAAAAGTGTGGTCAGTTACTGCTGCTTTGTCCTCCCTTGTGTCCTAGCAAAAACCTTCCTTCCTTTCACACATATGGCAGGGGATGCCCTGGGCTTCCAACCGTCTGCTGCAGACAATGGCGCCAGTAGGGTCATGGCCTTTTTACCTCTCCTTTTGCTTGCTCTTTCCCCAAACTGCTTCATAACTTGTTGCCTCTGGCTTTTCTATGACAGCATTCACCTTCCTTGGTTGCATACCTCACAGGGCCACAGATTCTGCCCAGGCAGTACAGCACAGCACAGGTCATGCTGTTATAGCAAACAGCACCATCATTCCATCTAGAAACCTTTATTTGGTAAATGATTTATAAGCATGGCAGATTAGACAGGAAAAGCAGGCGGCTTCCTTTAATACATCTGGGTCTGTTTGTGATGAACATTAAGGAATAACACATATGAGCAATAAAATAATGCAGCTCTTCTTACCCCATACCAAAATCATACCCACAGAGCTCTGCCAGTGCCTCGCTAGATAAACCACAGCTATTACTTTCTAAAGAAACCATCTTTACCCTAGCTTTAGGGAATTTATGATTACAAAGACTTTTTACCCAAATTTTGAACCTTGAATTGTTTTTCTGTGTCCAGCCTAGTTTTTCTCCTAAGAGCTGGATTTGCTCTTAGATGTCTTTTATGACTCAGCGTCCTGCCCTTGTAAGTCCCTGTCATCACTGGCACGGTGACAGAGACAAAACATTAATGTGTTGTACAGTTATATTGTTAGGACAAAAGTGAAACCAGAAGAAGCATTTAATCTTTTGGCCAGAGGCTAAACAGGTAGCATGACAAATTCACAAGCATCTGGACTGTGCAGTGACTTTCAGACTTGACGGCAACCTGAGGGTGTAGAGTGAATAACTGATGGAAACCTCAAAACGTGTGTGTGGGGGGAGAAGCGTGAAAGAGACCAGCTACAGGCGCATATTTTAGACAGGAAAAATACCATCTGTTAATGACAGTTCACATGAGAGCACTGTGGCAGATTAGATATCTGATTCTCCACATGTGTTGGTGGAAGTCAGGTGTAGCACCAGGGAGATCAAAACTGCTGAGAGATCAGGTTCAGACTGAGGCTGTGACTCTCCACTGTGTGAAAGCAGAAGGGATTGTATGTGACTGCTGAAATCATTGCTTCATTTGGGTACCATCAAATGCCTGTAATTAATTCAACATGCTTAGTGCCTGGAATAGCAACGTAGGAGTTCAGACAACATGTTCTTCTGAAAAAATATACAGTGAGACAGAGCCTTGCACAGCCCTACTTACCATAGCTTGTACTTGATGGCTTATGGACCTCCAAGAAGATGGGACTCATTGGCAGTGCTGTAGCTCCAAAGGGGGACCTAAATGAGTGTACCCAGACACCTAAGAAATACCTGAGAGTTTGAGCTTGAAACCAGTCCAAGTTCAGGCTACTTGTCTATCTGACTGTGGCTGTGTGACATTGCTGTGAAGCAGTATGGGACAGTGAGGACAGTCCACCCAGATGCTGTAGGAGCGCATGCAACATGAGGCTTCAAAGGTCACCCCAAAGCTAGCCCTAAACATGGCTAAATCCAGGCAGAGCATCCAAGGCAAAAACACAACTCAGGACTGCCTGTGCACAGGCACTACCGAAGCGTCCTGCGCACTTTCTTGGGAGCAGAGCAGACCTGACCGTGTCTGGGTGCCACCTGCAAGGAGAAACATACTGCCACTGCTGCTTGCTTGGGGAAGCGTGCAGTTCATTTACAATCACTTTCATTCTCAGTGATCTTCTCTATGCTGAAGCATGTTAGCACTTACAAAAAACTGGAAAGCTGTGGGCTACTGACCCATATCTGCATAAAGCCTCGAATTAACCTTCCTCTCCTGCTCTTTTCCATCCTCAGTGATGACTGAAAATAAGAGAGAACAGTGATTAGATTATTTTACTAATCTTTACCCTATTTATTAAATCATGACATTTCATCCCCCATTGAATTGCATAACTATACTACTGAGACATGTAATATGATCCATTTTTCTTTCAAAATACTGAATAAAAGGCACGTTTATGACACATTTCAGAGGAAATTAGACAATGATATTTTTGTGCTCAGAAATGAGATGTGTTTTTATCTTGCCATGCTTAATATTCATGCTAATTCACAATGCACATTTTTATTATTATCAGAGAAGCATATTCTTTAGGTGTAAATTTGATCTACTCCCTGCTAACTCAGAATTACATGAACATGCCTTTTGGCCCACTTCTCTTTGTATTCTCTTACATGCTACCATGCAGTGCAAGACAATATGAGTATAATGATCTTCCTGAATTTTTTTCCCTGTTCTTTTTTTTTAAACCTCCGGAAAATCCTGGTTTGATGTAGGCAGATGACATGGGATTATTACCCCACTCTCTTCTATCACAGATGGATCTGAAGCTCTTTTTACTCAAAGTGCTTCCAGCTTGCTTTATAGTTGATTTCATAATGTTTTATTCTATTGGACTTTTAATCACTCAAAATCTAATAAGAAAGCCATTCCCATGACTGAAATAGAGTGTCTTGTAGTTCCCCTCCCCCTTATCATATTAGGCAGGTTCAAAACTATCCAAAGCTCTTTCTAGCTCAGTTTAGGGATTTGTGTACACATTTAAATCACAAAGCTCTCCAATCACATTGTTTTTTAAAAACCTGCAAATCCTGTGAGCTTTGCTTTAACCACCAACAGCTAGATGAAGTATTTCTATCAGGGTTTTAAGGAACTACATACATAAAAGGTTCAATATGTGCAAGTTTACTTGAAAAAAGCAGGGATATTTATTGTTAATCACCTGGCCTGATAGTTGCTTGCTGGATAAGTCTTCCTTCTTAAAAAAAAAAAAAAAAAGAAAAAAGAAAAATTTAGTCTCTCTAGCTGATGCTCAGCTATTGTCTTCTCCAGGAGCTGTATCTAACAGCCACCTTAGCCACAGCTGAGGACGTAATTACTCTCTCCATTACTGTTTTCTGGGTTGCTGTTGTGTGTGTTTTCTCTCCCTGGCTGCAGATTTCAGCAGGATCTCAGAAGAGGGAGCTAGCCCAAGCACATGGACACTTACAAAATGAAACACTTCCCATAGTAGATGTTTTAATAGTAGTGAATACAATAAGCACATTAAACTAGGAGACAATGAAATATAGATGCTGCAGACTAGCAGACATGTGCTGCTTTTAGTATGCTGATGACTTCTCAGCAGAATACCAAAAAAAGGAGAAGAGCTCTTTATTCAGTTTTTCTATGTGTTAACACCTGTCCATTAATCTAACCTGAAATTGAAGAATGGCAGATATAAGTATCCCAAAAGATACCTATGGATGGCGCAACAGAAAGTTTCTCACCGGCTGAAGAAATGATTATGTTCAATGATTAAATCTGCAATGCATCTGTACTGCATAGCAGTGATAAGTGCAATATGAGATTGCTCTCCAGGCAGGAGCTCTCCTCTGCAGATCGCCACCACCATTCATAAGGGATAAAAACTGTGGAACAAAAGGCTTTGATAAAGTGTTTCTCCAGCACTCTCTCTTTGGTGTAATTGTTGGACTGCTGTGTTACAAAAACAAGGCTTGGACCTGGGCTGTAAAGGAAAGCTGCCTAGTAATTAGCTGTACTCAGTTTAGGCACTGAATAGCATAGTTCATCTTGCTTTGCACAGTTAAATGAAATATCCATTTTCACATTGGGAAAACCAAGAAAACAAGCAAAAACTAACTATTTGAATTTTCCAGTGCTAATTCAGCAGGTCTGTGTTTAAACCCACATATATTCACTGACTTTTTCAGTAACCCAGCCCTTTAACTGCATTAACTCTGAAGTGTCAGAAATAGGTAACATTATTGTACCATTTATCCAAAGTCCATATGAGGAGGATAATAATAAATTTTAGTCTACCTATGTATTTTCATAAATGATTCAAAATGTGAATGAACAGAATAAAAAAAAGTACAGCACAGAAAATGGACATTCTGATTGGAAATATAAGGTAAATTCTTACTAATGGCTTTAAAATTCTTTTCTCACCGATTCTGAATATTAACTACCATAATTAATAACTCTGTTCTCTTACCGAGACAGATTTTACTACATATTCTGCTTGAAGTCCACTCAACAGAGTTAGAGCAAAGTCAGGATGAAATCTGGTTTCTTTGTTCAGACAGAACCAAACATTTGGAAAAACAAAGTGGATATGCAGTGGTCTAACAATCACAAGCAAAGTTCTCCAAACTCTTTCTTAGCCCTTTCCCATTGTTTAAGTGACAGCTGACAAGCAGCAGATGTTTTGTTGATGATAAGATCCTTGTCTTTCATTCTAATGCACAGTTCCTTATGACAAATCATTGTCACCTGAGTCTTCCAGTGATGCTGGAATGGGCGCTGCACTACCAGTAAGCCTGTTTTTTATTGTAATCTTTTTTCTTCAGCATTTATTTTGCAGTATTCCTCAGGTACAATATGTTTCCAGTTAACAGGGGAAAAAAAAAAATAAAAGCTATTCCTTTTTTTTTTCTTTAGGTCATTGACATTTTGTAGTGGGAAAATTCACTATCGTAAGACTTTGCCAGTAAATCAGGCCAGCTGATTTTGTAAAGCCAAATGCTTGGAAACATGGTCAGCTGATTAAGGCATTGGGCTGTGACTCAGGAGATCTGGATTCAGTTCCTGGCATTCACTGCATCACCTTGGGCAAATCACTTTACTGCTTTTACCCTTGCAATTCCAAATGTGGAAGAAGAATCTTAGTAATATTTCTGCTGTTCTCTCCCTCCCTCCCTCCACCATGGACCACCAGTGCATCTTACTAGCTGTACACAGCTGAGAGAATGGGTTTTGTGTTCAATATGAAGCTCCCTGGCATCAGCTGAAATGAAATATATATATAAGAAATCCTGTTTTGCAGCTTTAAAGGCACCCTGATGTGGCCTTGTAAATAAACAAACTGTGAAGAAAAACCAAAGCTGTCCTTCAGAAAACCAGCTATGTGCCCTCCCTTATTTCCAGCGATGCCTCTCTGGCAGTGAAAGACAGACGTGTTGTTAGTAGTGGCAGCAATGGAGCTGCTGCTAGCTGCTTTTGCTGATAAATATTACTGCTGTCAAAGCACCTGCAATGCCAGCCTCCAGGGGGGTACCATGCAAACACCCGCCGAGCGAGGCTCCCCTGCTCCTGAGGGTGCCCTGTTTTGGACTGGGCTCCAGTGCAGCAATGTTTTCTTGTGGAGGCTGTGCATGCTTCAACAGCCATTTGTGGATATGCGCCTTTCCAAATTGTCAGCAATGAGAAGCAAAGGAATCACTTTTCAATCTCTGATCTCCCAAGTATTCTTAATGGGGCATGTATCCAGACATTTTCATTAATGTAAGTAGCAGCTAACTAAACTGGCTAATAAGTTGTCTCTGTTTTTCACTCATTTTCAATCAACATAACTAATCAACATGCCAGACAACACAAAATACTGTACAAGCCCTTGAGAGGAAAAGCATTTTTAATCACCATGATTGTTCATGTGTTGATAAAAAAGTGTCTTAAAATTAATATAATAATAGCTTGTGACGCTGAATCGTTAATAGCATATGGAAGGCACATCCAATACAGCCTGGAAAAGGGCATTGTAGGGTATGGTCTGAATTGCAAATGTACTGATGTGAAAATTCAGGGGGTTCAAGGCACAGTGATGGACAGTAAAATATCCTATTTAGTTAGAAAGGAGAGGTGAACGGGGGTCAAAATTCAAACTGAGTTGAAAATGCCTATGAATAGGTGACGGTAACAAAGAGAAATAACATAGCTAATAATGTCTGGCATCTGTACCCTTTTGAGTTTATCAAGCACTTTATAAACTTGAGTGAATAAAGGCAAACCAGGTCATAATAAGATTAATATTAAAAGTCACATTTTACATAAGGAACAGCTGACATACAGAGAAATTAAAACCAATACTGCCAGAAGACATCTGCTTTAAAAAGACATTCTGATGCTCAAAAATCTATCTATCCTTCACTGAGAAGTCAAGGTTCCTAGGCACCTAGAAAGAGAATTAATTTTAGAGGTCTTAACTCTCAAAAATTGTAATCACTCGTATGCATGCAGCAAGCCTTTGCAAAATTGGTAATGGAAACCATAATGATTCCACCATATTAGGCTTCTTGGGCTCAATTTGTCTAAGTCAGTCACCATGGACATCCTTTACAGTTAAGGAATTTTCATTAGTACTGCCAATGGAGTCTAAGGTATGATTCATCTCATCCTAAAGTGTCTGTTTAAAACAAGCCAGATGAATTACACCTTAAAAATGCATGTTTCTCTGCATTAATTATAAAGAAAACCTGGCATGAGTAGAGCATCTGTAGATGCTGCAGTCCCAGTTCTGGAGCTCTGAAAACGCTCAGTGTCAGTGGGTTGCTTTTATAACTTCCTTAGATACAAATCATAGAATCATAGAATCATAGAATCATTTATGTTGGAAAAGACCTTTAAGATCATCAAGTCCAACTGTTAATCTAGCACTGCCAACTCCACCACTACATCATATCCCTAAGCACCACATCTACACCTCTTTTAAGTACCTCCAGGGACGGTGACTCAACCACTTCCCTGGGCAGCCTGTTCCAATGCTTGAGAACCCTTTCGGTGAAGAAATTTTTCCTAATATCCAACCTAAACCTCCCCTGGTGCAACTTGAGACCATTTCCTCTTGTCCTATCGCTTGTTACTTGGGAGAAGAGACTGACACCCACCTCACTACAACCTCCTTTCAGGTAGTTGTAGAGAGTGATAAGGTTTCCCCTCAGCCTCCTTTTCTCCAGGCTAAACAACGCCAGCAGCAAAGCCAGTAGCAGGTAAATCCTATGCACATAGACACATTTCTGTTTTCTAAAACTTACTCTGATAATAAATTCCTTATACCTGTTGGCCAATATCACAAGTATTTGCTAAAATTTCTAGAGAAATATGCATGCTTCCATGAAGTATGCATATTTATATGACCATTCATGACAGTCAATTACTGTTGGCATTCTCAAAACTATACAGCTGAGAATCTGACCTGTAGTCTATTTGGTCAAATTTCTCTTTTAGCCAGAGAAAAGATGAGTGTGTCATTGTCACGGTTTGTGTTCAGTGGAGGCATTTTCTCTCATAAGCATTGAAAACCCTGCTGTATATACAAAGGCCATCTAAAAATTAATTTCACAACTCCATTGCAGAACAAGCCTCACTAACCTAGGTTATCTTTTTAATGATGATGAATTATCCTGTCAGCTGAGATGAAAGACATTAATAAAAATACAATTCTGGAAGTGCTCACAGAGAAGTTCATCTGTTGTTCCAAATCTTTTTCTCCTGGAAATATTTGCTCCTGGCACAGGGATGAACTCCTGTTTTTTACCTGTGGTACTTAATGTGCACCCAGGACTCTTCAAAAGCCTAACAGTCTCTAAATATAGGTAAACAATGTTCCTGTAAATAGAAGTTAATATTATTTTCTTAGTTTTACAAAGAATAAACTGAAATAAATGTAGGAATGAGTTTGTCCAAGGGTTCAGGGGAGGTTTCTCATGAAGCAGAGGGTCCCAAATTCCATTCCAGCATTCTAATCAGGACACAATCATGCTGCTGTTTTATCCCAGGATCGCAGGAATATTCCACGTTTGTTTGGCTGTGGAGATCAGAAGATAACAACTCTTTTTTCCAGGAACCAACATTGAAGATACACCATGAGAACAACTTTCTTTTATAACATAGGAGTGACATTCAAGAAATAAGAATGGAACTTGGGATCTCTCTCTACAAAGGTGAAACACTTCTTGGAATTAACCACCCATAAACTCCATCTTCATGATCTTTTGCAGGTAGACTCATTTCATCCTGGTTATACTTTGCAGCATTCAGCTGTAAGACAGCTTTGATCTAAGGGCTGCATAGCTAAATTATAATAAAACTATGGCAGACTTAGAAGCCCAGCTTTGCAACTAGCTTATTGTTTTGCATTCACTTTTATACTGAAATGGTTAAATAACATCTAAATTGAAACTAGATTTCATCTGGATAGTTCCACAGCATAAATGACATGGTTCTGATATAAGTGCAAAAAAATACGCAGTAGGCATATCCAAGATTGTGTGTCATGATACAACCAAGAAGAACCTCATGTTCTGCTCAAACTCAAGTTGATTGCATGTCCCTTTCTACCTGTCTAGGCTTGAATCTCTCTGTTGGAAATGTTCTAGCCATTTCTATGTAAGGTTTGTTTCTTGTCAGCTTCATTGTTTTTCACTTATGAACTGGACTACAAAGGGAAGGACAGGAGAGATTGACTGTGTAGTCCACTACTTACGGGAGTCTTACAGGAAACAAGACACTGCTGGTTTTTGCGAATTAGGACAGTGGGCCCTCATTTGCGAATCAGACTTAACTGGGGTCTCCCACAGATTACTCATCTGTTACACAAGTAGGAAAAGAAAAGCACAGCCTGTCCATATAGCACAACCAATCTGTCTTGGTTGTGCTATATAGACTCTGATGCTGAATTGAGGTCTGTGGAGGAAGTATATGTACCTGCTATCATGCTAAGGCTAGCAGGACAGAGAGAAAACAGTCAGCTCAGTGTTGTCAAGACTTCAAAATTTCTACACCTATCCACTCTGAGTGATACAGGCAGTTAGAAAAGTGGGCTGAGAAGTGTTTTTGAGGATCTGAACCTACACATGTCTAGATCTTAATTGTGATATATCCAGAAAATCCCATTTTCCAGCTTAAGATATATTTAAAAAAAAGTATTAGAATCAAATGTTACAAGAGAATAAACATTAAATTTTATCATCTGGAAAGTCAACAGCTCTAATAAGCAGTAAATTAGCGCAGTGGCAAAACCGAGGTTGGGATACATGCATGCATATGAACGTGTGTGTGTTTATACCACAGACTGTGCTTTGTGTGTTGACATGTACACCGTGGCCAAGTAGCACAGCAGACTGGCAAAATCCAAGATGTTCCTTGTCCTCAGTGATGGCAAGTGTTTGTGTACATTTGGTAGCCTGAAACTGAGAGAATGACCTTGTCATGGTTCTGCTGCTAACACTTTGTTTTTCCCAGCAATTAAATATATTAGCTATTGATTTTTGTACTGCTGATTCTGGAAGCAGAGCAAAGGTGGCAGAGGATAGGAGAACAGGCAGGTATTATTTGTTCATGGTAAATCTGAAAGTGAGTTTAATGAAGGAATTGACATCTTATGAGTGTGAGTTTAATACAAATAAGAGAAGAGTCAGATTAAGAGATTTGCAATTCTCGGATGAGTGGGTATCGTTCTGACATATTATTTGCAGAGTGATTCTGAAAAATTTTATCCTTTCTTATCTCTCATGCAAGAGAGAACAGCTAAAGTAGCCATGAGCTGGTAAGCAGTTAAAAATTTTCCTTCCTGAAAACAAATGTAGTAATTTGTGACTTCTTGGATACTTCAAAACCAGAGAAGGAAAAATAAAGTAAAATAAAGTAACAACAAAAGCTTCTGTACTAGCACCCCTTGTAGGTCTCAGCCTTGGTTCACTAACTCAGATTTTATACTGAATTCTCCACTGAATTAAGAAGAATGAATTCCTATTTGAGATGGCAGTATGTAGCTTTAGAAACCCTTAAGATTTTATCTGGTTTGAATACAGATTAATTCTCCCCTCAAGCTACTCCAAGGAGCTGGTCAAAAGGTCATCTAAATCGATGGAAGGGTATGAGTGCACTTCCAAAAGCTTTGCATCAGTCCCTAAAAGGCAAAAGAGTTGAAAGGACTTGTAAACAATATTTCAGTCAATAAAATATGTTTATATTGGTTTTGTGAAGCAGTCCAGGAATTTTTGGCACTCAAATAAAAGGTGCACTGGAGAAAAATCTATAACCATACGAGTAGCATGTTCTTTTGGAACATGTTCTCTCGGAAATAAATGATCCTGAATTCCCTATGATTAGAGGGAATATCTAATAAATAAATGACTATATGAAAAAGGAAGGGAATTTTCTTCTCCTGGTTGTTCTTGAAACATGAGACTCATGTTATAAAGTGATCTGCTGGACTGAGTCCAGTGGTGAGTTTCTCAGATGATGATTTTTAAAATTAATACCGCTAGGATACAGACATAGAATCTTTAGGTGCTTTGGGAAGACTCCTTATCTAAGTATTGAAGTACTTCAAATTCTGAAATTACGTTTATATAAGTTTTGCCTTTTTCTTTTTGTGTTCCTTTTTTTACTTTGTGTTTAGATACAAAAAATTGGACAAGAAATAGTAGTAATAATAGGAATTACGTTAGTTTCAGATTGGATATAACACAGCAGAAATTTCCTATTATTCTAACTTGCCTTTCTCTTATTCTGGGAGAAACATGTGCAGACACTAGATAAATCATTTTAGCATCACCCTCCAACTCCTTCCTTTAGTCTTCACTGAAATGTGTTGCAGTAGTGACCCTGCACAAAGGAAAACAAAGATATGGGTTCATGCTACCCAACTTTATACATTCAACTGCAGTGATTAAATTAGGAACTTGTGTATCTTGGGCTCCCATAAGGTAGATGAAAACAGACATGCATCAACAGAGGGCTATTTCGCCTCTCAGATATCTAAATTGCCTTTCTCTCTTGGTCTAGGACAGCAATAAAGCTTAATTGGTACCCATGGTGAGTTGGGCTTCTGTCAAGAACTTGCCTGGCACCACCAACAATTATCTATAATGCTTCAGAAATTGCCACCAGACTCCAAGACATGTGCCATTTCTTCTATAGAAAGAACCTTGAAAGATTTGACTACAAGCCTAATTAAAGTTATCAGAATCTCAATTTTGGTTCATACTGAGGATCTAAAGTCTGGGTCATGTCTAGAGCTTAGCTTACCATTTTTCAAAAAGCGTAGATAAAACTGGAATTGTACATTCTTTGGTACATATGGTGGTAAATGAGAAACCCCTTTCTAAAAAGCAGATGGGTGAACCAGCTAATGCGAGTCTTTCTACAGAGTTTGATGGTTGCTGGTTTGGTCTTTGTTACAGTGGTAAATAAGAAATTTCATACTACAAGTAGAAGAAAGAACTTGAACTATACATCTATGTTTGAGTTGGAAATTAACTGTAAGCACCTGAGAGACAATCCTAGGACAGCCAATGAAAATGTTTGTGTGTGCAGCAGTGGTCAGAAATTAATTCTTATGCAATGTAACATGGTAGAAACAAATACAAAAGTGTTAAGAAGACACTAAATAAAATAGCTGTAGATTTTCAACCTGGGCATGGGTCTCGCCACCTGATCTCAAAATATAGAGGAGAAAGAGAATCGAATCAAAGATAAGAAACAAACTGAAGCTATAGAGAAAAATTTACATTAAAGGAAATTGAAAATTTGGGGATCATTCAAATTTCAGTAAGGGTAAGTAATGGATGAAAAACTTACAGGACATAATGAATGAACTATACACAGTAAAGCAGATGTTCTGCTATAATTTGTCCCATAACACAAGAAGGGGGAATAATCAATAAAAATTTGAAGTAGCATACTGTGCACTGCTCAGCAGAAGTAATTCTGAACATAACACCCAATTAGTTTGTAAATCTAATAATTGCAAGATGTCCTTGCTATCCAAAAATTTGAAAAGATAAACAGAACTTTCACTTTTAGCATAGATATATGTTAAAATGGAACAAATTTGTGCAAGAAAATATAAATTGCTACAGTTTAGGATGCAAATGTTTATGGGCAGATCCCACGGTTATTACCCTCATGGGGTTTATTATACCTTGTTCTAAGCAACCCGATGCTGGTCAGCTTCTAAAGAAGAATACAAAATGAGATTGGCT
>WAAD01001459.1:0-10088 GCA_013389945.1 Fregata magnificens
CTCAAAGGGGGAAAAGGATCTTTGCGCAAGAGTTATCAGGGCTCATGGAAGGAGCTTTAAACTAGATTTGAAGGGGGAATGGCATAAAACCAGGCTCGGTAGAGAGAAGCCTGGAGGTGGAACGCCAGTGTTTGAAGGACGGTGTGCTAGCGAGGTCCTTCAGTCCGCTCCACGATGTGCTGAGTACACTGGAGCGCGTTTGAAACGTCTTTATGCTAATGCGCGCCGCAGGAGGAATAAACAAGAGGAGCTAGAAGCTTTGGCCCAGTGCCAGAGCTATGACATCATTGGCATACGCAAAACCTGGTGGGATGAGCCCCGTGACTGGTGTGCCACGACTGATGCTTATAGGCTGTTCAGGAGAGAGAGGCAGGGCAGGCGAGGCAGAGGGGTAGTGCTGGATCTAAAGGAGGGGTTGGACTGTACAGCGCTTGCAGCTGAGCATGACATGGTTGCGAGCCTCTGGGTAAGGATGAAGGGGAAAGCAAATAAGGCGGATGTTCTTGTGGCGGTCTGCTATTGACCACCCAGCCAGGACGATGACACAGAGGAGTTATTCTACAAGGAATTGAGGGATATCTCTAGGTCAACTGCCCTTGTCCTTATGGGTGATTTTAACTTCCCAGACGTCAACTGGGAATATCACACAGAGGACACAAGCAGGTCCAGGAAATTCCTTGAAGCCCACTGAAGATAACTCCTTGCTGCAGCTACTAAGGGAGCTGACTAGGAAAGGTGCCCTCCTAGATTTGTTGTTTGTAAACAGAGAGGGACTGGTGGGCAGAGTGGTGATTGGTGGCTGTCTTGGTCACAGTGGCCATGAAGTAACGGAGTTTCCAATCGTTGGCAACAGGAGGAAAACTGACGGCAAAACTTCGACCCTGGATATGTGGAGAGCGGACTTTGGGCTGCTGAAGGAGCTAGTTAGTAAGGTTCCCGGGGAATCTGCTTTCGAGGGTATCGGTGGTCCATGAATGCTGGTCACTTTTTAAGAGCCATCTCTTAAGAGCGCAGGAGCAGGCAACACCAAAGTGTCGGAAGTCAAGCAAGCGGAGCAGAAGGCCGGTTTGGCTGAGCAGGGATCTTCTTCTGGAACGTAGGTGGAGAAGGAAAGCGTATGGACATTGGAAGCGAGGGCAGGCGACACGGGAGGACTACCGAGATGCTGTTTGCCACTCGAGGGAGAAAATTTGTGTGGCCAAAGCTCGATTAGAGTTCAAGCTGGCCAGCGCTGTGAAGGACAACAAAAGGGGCTTTTTAAAATATGTTAACAGCAAAAGGAGGATCAGAGGTAACATTGGTCTGTTACTTGATGCGGTCGGTCACCTCACAAACAGGGACGTAGAGAAAGCGGAGACGTTTAACGCCATCTTCGCTTCTGTCTTTAACACCGATGATGGGCCCCGGGACACCCAGAGCCCTGTGTTGGAAGACAGCAACTGGAGGGATGATAAACTCCCAGCCGACTCTGAACTTGTTCGAGACTTGCTGCGCCAGCTGAATGCGCACGAGTCTATGGGGCCCGACGGGATTCATCCCAGGGTGCTGAAAGAGCTGGCCGATGTTATCGCGGGACCTCTCTCCATTATTTGTCAACGGTCTGGGGTGTCTGGAGAGGTCCCGGTCGACTGGAAGCTGGCAAATGTTGTCCCGATTTTCAAAAACGGAAAGAAGGAAGACCCTGGTAATTACAGGACTGTCAGTCTCACTTCAGTGCCCGGTCAAATTATGGAGAAGGTTATCTGGGAGGTATTGAAAAACACCTGAGAGACAATGCAGTCATTGGTCATAGCCAGCACGGGTTCGTGAGGGGAAAGTCCTGCTTAAGTAACTTAATTTCCCTTTACGACAAGGTCACCCATCTAGTTGACCAAGGGAAGCCAGTAGATGTGGGGGTTTGGGGATTTTAGCAAAGCTTTTGCTACTGTCTCTCCCAGTATCCTTCTGGACAAAATGCCCAGCACACAGCTAGGCAAGTCCATAATACGTTGGGTGAGCAATTGGCTGACGGGTTGGGCTCAAAGAGTTATAGTAAATGGGGTGGTGTCAGGCTGGCGCCAGTCACCGGTAGGGTTCCCCAGGGCTCAATTTTAGGGCCAGTGCTCTTTAATGTTTTTGTAAACGATCTGGATGCAGGAGTCGAATGTACATTAAGTAAGTTTGCCCATGATATCAAACCAGGAGGAGCTGTGGACTCCCTCAACGGTAGAGAGGCCTTACGGAGAGGTCTGCATAGACTAGAGAGCTGGGCAATCATCAACCGTACGAAATTCAATGAGAGCAAGTGCGGGATTCTCCGCCTGGGATGGGGTAATCCTGGTTATACATACAAACTGGGGGACGAGAGGCTGGAGAGCAGCCCCGCGGAAAGAGATCTAGGGGTTTGGGTTGATGTTAAGTTGAACAGTCAACAGCGTGCCCTGGCAGCCCAAAGGGCTGACCATGTCCTGGGGTGCAACAAGCACAGCATAGCTAGCCCGTCGAGGGAGGTGATTGTCCCACTCGACGCTGCACTGGTGCGGCCCCACCTCGAGTCCTGTGTGCAGTTTTGGCTGCCTCAATATAAGGAGGACATCAAACTATTGGAGCGTGTCCAGAGGAGGGCGACCAAGGCGGTGAAAGGTGTCGAGGGCAAGACTTAGGAGGAGCGGCTGAGGTCACTTGGCTTGTTCAGCTTGGAGAAGAGAAAGCTGAGGGGTGACCTCATCACTGAGGGGTGACCCCATCGCAGTCTACAACTTCCCCAAGGCGGGCAGCGGAGGGTGAGGTGCCGATCTCCTCTCTCTGGTGAGCAGCGATAGGAGACGAGGAAATGGAATGAAGCTGCATCAGGGGAGGTTCGGATTGGACGTTAGGAAAAGGTTCTGCGCTAAGCGGGTGGTTGGCCACTGGAACGGTCTCCCCGGGGAAGTGGTCACAGCACCAAGCCTGTCAGAGTTCAAGGAGTGTCTGGATGATGCTCTTAGTCCTATGAGTTAGTTTTAGGTAGTCCTGCGAGGAGCAGGGAGTTGGAATCGATGATCCTTATGGGTCTCTTCCAACTTGAGATATTCTGTGATTCTATGAAAAGGGAGATGAGGGGAATGTTTTAAAGCCCCTTTCCCCAGAGTCCAGCTACCAGAGATGCAGCACGTACAGCAGTCAGACTGCAGTGGGCCACACTCATGAATATTCCAAAATATTCCTCCTGTCAGCAGGACTCAGCTTGGCTGGAGCTGTTTGCTTGGCTAACACTGACCTTCAGAAACAGCATTCAGTCCAGAATTGGGAACTTCAGAGGAAAAACCTCCAGTTACTGCAGGGGTTTGTGTCTGTCACTGTCCTTCCTGATAAAACATTTGAGTTCACTGTGAATTTGTCTGCTGCGAGGATCCACGGATCCCTGCCATGCCAGGGAGGGAAGAACATTTAGGCTGAAAAAAAAATAACCCAAATCCCTTTCTACACAATAACACATTTCAGGTGTGACCTCTAAGGGCTTTCCAGGGTTAGTCATTCTGAAAAGCAGATAATAGTCTTTCCTCACCCCTGTGATGAAATAAGAATCCTGTTTCTGTCCTTAACGGGTCATGGGACTCTGCTCTTAAACCTGCCTGTAACATAGGAGTTAGCATTTCTGGTCGTGCAGTGTGAAACACCAGCTGTTGAAGCTGTTCAGTGATGCAGAAACCCCAACAGGAGAAGAGTAGAGCGGCAGAATGAAGACGAGGTGGCAGAACATGCAGGCTTGTGAAAGGTCTCAGAGTACAAGGGCAGAGCAGTACAGAAATACCCCTGAAAAGGGAAGGGCTAAGAAAATTCTGCATTTCCTCAGCTGCAGCCTGCTGCGGTTCAGGAAAGTGACATCATTGCACCACCACGAACACATGCTCTGTAGGAGTTTAATCTCCCCTGCATATCCTTCCCACTGAGAACTACTTACAGGCATGAGTAATCCCTCCCAGCTCTGCAGGACGTGTCGATGGTGAACTCTTCTCTCAGGAGCAAGCCTTGGTAGGCTCTGGCTCAGTTATTACTGAGACAAGACACAATCTGGGTCACAGAGCTGCATCCCAATTATTCATATTATAAATGAAAATGAGCAGCAGAGCTTGCGTCTGAATGTTCTTTACCCAGGCCTAAGGATGGCTCTCTGTGCCTTGTAATGGAATAGCCTCTATTTATCAAGCCTGTAATCACACCACAGATTGTTATGAACAATTTGTAAGTTAAGAACAGGGATGTAGCAGGCTGGTCTCCAAAACCTGCATTTTTATCCATTTTACTTTATTAAGCATAACTGTTGCAATCATATATACTTTCTGAAGTCACTCAGAAAACTACTGATACTCCAAATCCTTGGCAAAGACTGTTCCAGACGGGTCAACCTCATGCACTAAGTATTAGACTCCACTGCGCCTCCCTTGTTCAGCCCTGTAAGGAGAACCAGACCTCACCCACGAGTTTTCTTGCCAGAAGCAGCTGGATCCTCGAGTCGCCACCTTGGGAGAAAGGCTATGGTGGGACAGTGCAGCTGGGCAGCGTACCGCATAGTGGGGCCCTGCTGGAGGGGACGCTCTTGACTTGCACGCAACCCCACAGTCCTTGGTCTCGCTGCAGGGGAGATGAAAAGGGCTTGGTAAGGGGGAACAAATTAGTGAAGGTCCCAAACACTCAAGAAAACAAGGGGAATGCTGGTATTTGAGGAATCTGCTGGGGAATGAACATCCCAAGGATATTAAACCATTCAAGGATCGTAGGCTTATAGAAGTAAGCAAAAGAAGAACCCTAAGATGTAAAAGAATGCTAAATACCAGATACAATGGGAATACACGTATCTAGCTGTAGTGTTTAATCCATTTTTCCAAGTCCAGGCCTGACAGATGGAACATAACACAGTACATTTTGAAGAACCTGCTTCTGTGTCACGGCATACCATTCTTATCCTCAGGCTGCCGCAGAAAAGCTCTTGTGCATGGTAGTTGCAACTTGTTTGACCTGGAAACCCAGAAAGTATTTGGACTGGAGACTGTCACATCAGTGCAAAGAGGCACTGGCCAGGCCCCATTGTGTTCTGAGGACTAAGAAATGATCTCTAAAAGACCAACTTCATCCCAGGACTATAAAACAACCATTAACAACTACTCACAACCATGCCTGTTTCTTTTTTATATGCTGTCTGTGTAACAGCCACACAGCTCATTTGAAGTAGGAAAAGGCAATTTAAAAATACAGCCGCCAATACCTCTGGAGAGAAATCATCCGTGGTAATACTGTCAGATCCCTGTTACCAACCAGCAAAGTCTCACCCATGACAGACTAACACTTTAAGCAGCGATTCCTGTTTTTTGTTGGTTTTTTTTTTTTAAATTTGAAAACCATTAAGATAAAAAGGAGTATGTCCTACCACGTACCAACTGACACCATATGTTAAGGTAAATCATATATGAAACGGAATGACAAAACGGTGCAGAAGCTTACTTAAATGCCATAACATTGCCCTCTGTTAAGTTTCACCACAAGAATGTTTCTTTAAATACTCAACTTCAGGAAACGTGCTTCAGGAACCACAGCAGGTAGTTAGCAGAAGGCATGGGGAAATCAGTCACAAAAAGCATGTTTGTGGCAATAAAAGACTCCACCACCCCCAAGAATTTTATATACATGTATCCCCCCAAATCTGAGATAAGTAATTACTCTTCAGAGGATTTAAACCTCAGTAACCAACAGATACCAGCAGTCACCATTTAGCCAGTGAGTCAAGTTCGGCACTTGGCAGCAAGTTTATCAGTATTTGAGGCCAGGGGAAACCCCTCTCCCAAGACACAATGCTGCTGAGATGCAGCAGCACTGCCTGGAGTGCTCTCCAGGAGCCACAGCTCTGCGTGCAGTTAATTCACAGCAGTATTATGGAAGGATACTGAGAATCATGACACTAGCAGCAGAACGGAAGTGTGTTTGTTTTCCCATAGGAGTGCTCCTTCTCCTTCAATATGTAAAGTTACAGCATTGCTAAGAGCCTATTAATTACCCAACAGTTCCTAAATACAGTGTTAATATCCAAATGTACTTTTTTTTTTTCCCCAGCAATGAACTTTGTATTGCATTTTCATTTGATACATATTGCTGTGGAACAATGAAGTGTAATGTTTCTGATGGTGGGAAGGAGGGCAAAGAAGTGACTTCTGAGGTTGACATTTCAATAAGAGATTCAAGATTTCCTTGCACCCCTGTGTATAATTCTTACACAGTTGAATTCTTTCTTGGAGGAGAAATACTGGAAGAGTTTTTAGCTCAGCACTATGTGAGAATTAGAGGCAGAAGAGTTTTCTGCTGAAACTCCCAAAACAGGACTGTGTCCAGGGGAAATACTGCTCCAGCACCTTTGCTAAACAGCCCCAAACCATTTCCTCACACGTGGTTCAAGGGTGGAATATTTTAATACAGAATTTGGCAGAAAAACTTCCATAGATGTTTCCCATAGTAGACTGTCCTTCATTCTTCCAAGCATATTTAAAATCAAAATACCTTAAAACAAATTCTCTCAACAATGTCCTTTACTGTACAGATAAATAACAAACAACTCAGTAGGCTGCAACTCATGACGGTATAGAGTTTCTTCAGAAGAGGACAAAATAGCATAGTAGTTGCCGGAGTTAAGTTTTTAAACTATAACTGGACGTGGTTTTAAATAGTGTTAGTACCTACCACCGTACTCCCCCCAAACATCCACATTGTTCATATTTAATAGTGTTACACACAAATTACTTCACTAAAAAAACAAAGCCAATGCATATATATCTAATTGAAATAGATGAGGAGAATCCTTGTGTAGCATTTAAGTGCTTATTTCTCAGTAGAAAAAGCCCTCTTCATCAACGGTGGGGGTGCTTTTCCAACATCAAACATCATTTCCAGTGGAGGATTATTAAGACAGCACCAGTCAGGTATGCGGCCTGTCTGGCTGTAATACTCTTTGGACACAGACCGGCTCCCAAGTATGTCCTGAAGTGCTCCAAAAATGGCTCCTACATTATTGGGGAAAAATGTTGCATTAATTTGATGTACTGAATTTCTTTTTCTACTTCTTCCCATCAAGAATCTCAACTGTTTTTTTTTCATCTCTGTCCCAAAAATTAAAGGAATGAAAGGATCTAGCTGCTTTCTTTTCAGTAGCCCAGCTAGTCCCAAATTGCTTCCCCTTATGTCCCTTGAAAGTAACTGAAAGCACAGAATCATCTAGTCTCTGCTGAGAACAAAACTGGCCTAGCCTGACCTGCTTCTTACGACAAATTTTCCTAGAAGTTTTTATTTTAAGCACTTCAAACAAACCACCTTATATTCAAGGAAATTTCCTCTCCCCAAAAAGGGTGTCACACAATACCTATAAGAAGTTTACACAAGTTGTGACAAGATTCAGACCACAGCACCTGACTAGCACTGCCAGTGAAGAAGAGTATCAGAGAACTTGGTGCAGATAAATAATTCTTGTTTGCTAATCCTAGAAGTAGACTCAAAAGGTTTTAAAACTAAAATTTGATAAACATTTACATTTCAAAGCATATGGAAATAAAACCTACCTTTACAGTTAAAGTTAGTTCCTCATACACACCAGATGGGCTCAGCTTATTAACAGAAAGTTTAGAAAAGAATGAATTCTTATCAACCTCAGAACCTTCCTTAGAAGCGTTGCTAGCAACGGAAAGCCCTTCTTTTTCCCTATCAGCAGCCACAATCCATTCCAGAGTTGCTGTATTTGTTATTGGCAGTTGGGAACAGCACAGGGAATTAGCAGCCTCCGGCCTCTCCATAGCTCACAGCTCCTCAGTCAGTGATTAACCTTGTTTTTTCAATAAGCAGATCTTCCTACACGCAGCAGGTCTCTGCTCTGCCTAATCACTTTACTGGTGCCACCATATGGCGGTAGCCCTGTACTGCACTTGACTCAACACCTCATCTTCCACACCGCTGGTGCAAATTGCTCATCACCTGTTTAAAGCTTCCATAGCCTGCAGTGCCATTCTGCCCTCCAAATGTCCCTGAGGGAGCTTTACTCTGCAAGATTTGTTCCAGGAGGGCATTACAATTCCACAGAGCTCCAATGCAGCTTGATTTCAATAGTTCACCTAAGTTTTACTGCTATTTATTCATTACAAATCCCACTTGGAAGGTTTGTTTTTCCACTTTGTACCCTTGCTTAACAGCTGTTCTCATTCTTACCTCCCAGCCAGGCCACACAGTTGGGTTTGGCAGGTGGAGTGTGAATTCTGAAGGTTTTAGTAGCAAGTGCTTCTTTGTATTTTGGTTTCTCTACCAGGTATCTGATTTCAGCCATAAGCCTGTGAAGGAATCCTGGCAACATAGCGGTGCCACCAATAACTACTAAGTTCTCTGCCAACTGCTTCCTGGTGTCTATGGGACACTAATGCAAACAGGAATAAAAAAACCACAACGCTTTAACTGCAGTTGCATGAACAAGCATTCAAACATGTTAGAAATTCAGTCAGTCTGTCTATGCACTTCAATTGCTGTTTTCTCATACTTAGCTGAAACATAACCGACACAATTTTTTCCCTAGACTTCCCAAGAAAACCAGGCTTAAGGAACTGCCCAGTTGAGGCTTACATGAGCACACTGTGAGTCCCTGTAAAGCCCTTCAGCTGAGACAGGTGAAGACAAAAGACAACAGATGTACCAGTGACAGTAATTCCCATGAGTTCTGGAAGAAGATATGCCAGAGAGAGGTGAAGCCTCATCCAGTGCTCTCAGAAAGGCAAGACTGTTACATATGAGATTGACTCTTTTTAGCTCCATGTGGGAGAAAGGTGCTACAAAAGTCTCAGTGGCAGAAAAGGTTTCTGCTGGAGCTTGCCTTAGGCACCAGATAACCCAACCAGAAGACACAAAGGCATGAGAAAACCAAGCTTTGTCAGTTCTGCTCCTCACAAGCAGATATGTGCTATCCCTTTGAAAAAAATTCCAGACTGCTGTGGTCCTCTTGTTCAGCAGAAGTAACTGGATGCCATTTAACACTTGTAAATTTAACATTTGTCTTTCCTCTGGCCAAAGAGTGATGCAAGGTAAATGTCTCCAGGTACAGAGGTGAGGGGTCCAGGCACAGATCTTATTAAATAATTTGTTTTCATAAGGAATTCTAATTGAAATGTTTGTCATGTCATCCAAGCCTATGGCTCTCCAACAAATTATGTCTCAGCAAACTATTTTAAATGGCATCAATAACTACAGGAAGTCAACTTCAATTAACATAGATACACCACCACATAATGAAAATTTCCATTTATAGTGGTTTTCTAACGCTTTTTTTTTCCTAAATATAATAAGAAATTAAGCGTTTGTATATGCCAAGAAAATTTGCCATAATATATCTAATATACTGCCTGTAATAGAGATGTCCAAATTAGTTTTATTCTATCTTAGGTAAACCAGCAGTCTGCAGGATGCATAAAGTCTAACTGAGCAAAACACCTTGAAAAAAGAAGGAACAGAATACCTGTGTCATTTCAGTTTAAGCAGTGTAATTTCTTCAACACCAAGTATTAGCTATTCCTTCATCATTACATATGTAGAGCCTCACCCCCAAATAAACACAAGCTAGTTTATTACTTTTGCTGAGGGGTGAGCACTACGTTTCCTAGAAAACCCCCCTAGGCACACTGCAGTATACCAAAGAGTAAGAAAACTATCACAGAGTGGGTGACACATGGTGACTTGCTACCCCACAGACATTCATCATGTGGCAGAGCCCTAGGAGTCATGCTGTGCTAAACTTTTCCAACCAATCACAACCTGCAGTCAGAAGGGTGTTACTCTATCTAGAGTCATTTATAACAGTAGGTTCTCTAAGGCTGGAGGCATTCAATAAATTGTTTATAATATAAAGATACCTGAATGAGCGAATCTAAGATCAAAGTGGCAACAGATGCCTCTTCATTATCCTGTTCAAACAGTATTTCGACAACAGAGTCTCTGTTGAAAAGACAGGAAATGACTGTTAATGAGAAGCAATACTACGCTATGAGCCAACACTCACGAACAGCATGGCTGGAAATAACTACAGACTTCCTGCTGACAACACATCATCACTACTT
>WAAD01001459.1:10121-135786 GCA_013389945.1 Fregata magnificens
CTGTCATAGTCCATGCACCAGGCAGTGCCAACAGGGAGGAGACAATGCCCCGTTCACTTCACTAAACCTGTCTCATCATCCTGCATTAATACTCCATTTCTGTTTCCCCCATCCCTCCAATTTGTTTGCTCTCATCTTCAACTGCGAGCTCTCTGGCAAAGCTGACACCTCTTATTATGGGCTTGCACTGTGCCCAGCACAAAGCCTTAATTTAAGAGACATTGAAAGCATATGCAAGTGTTCCATTAAAATTGAATTTTATGAAAATTTATGTGCTCTTAGAGTTGGAAAATACATCCTCCTAAAGATAAATACTCAGCTATGGTATTTCTCACCTGATGGGGCCAACTACATGGAGAATCTTTTCTCCATCTAAAGGATAGGCCACATCTGGAGGCGGTGAAGGGCGCTAGAAATAAAAACATGCATGCATTATTTTAGAGGCCAAAAGGCTACATCCACCTCAAAAGACTAGGATAAGCTTCATTCTCCACCCACCTCAGCACTGCCATCGATGTTGAACTTGGCTGCTTGGATTTTCAGTCCACGTTGGAGATCACTCACAAAACAAGTGCGGACTTCATAAAAGAAAAGAAAGGGGCAGAGAGAGACTTTGTTAGATCCTTTCGTCACCAATAAAGGCAATAATTTTGCTTAATTTAGAGAAGAACACACACTTTAGGCCTTTGCTGGTCCAAGACATTATCAAATAAATGCGAAGAAAAAAAAACGGTCTCTACACTTTGGCAGAGTTCAGACGCTACCTAGACCATGAGTTTAAACGAAGCTGACACCAAAACTATGCTAGGACAGGCAAAATTTCTCTCTCAGACAAGCTACATAAGATTTAAAGACAGAGGGATATTACCAATCGTGCTTTTGGTTACTACAAGGTGCCAGGGGTTGTATTCTGCTGTCAAACACACCATTCTGGGTCTTGCACCATGGCTTCAAATGAGACACTGCTCATTTTCTAAACAAGCTGTAATCATGCAATATTTTTCCTAGTGCAATTCTTCAGCACCCTAAGAATTCCAGACGGGTTCTTCTCCTCCAGGCAACACTGACACAACCCAACTTCATTTGTATCCCAGCTGTTAGTGTTATTACGTACTTATTGATTTGTATCTGGCACAAATGAGTATCTTCTTCATAAATGGCTGTCACACAGAAACAACGCTTCAATCCACAGACAATCATAATTTCAATCCTAGCATATTATATCTGGTTCCAAAAGACTGCATAAAACCCAGAACTGATCAGAAAATTGTGTTCAAGTCCAGGAATTAGGAAAGCAACTTCCATCTGACAAAGCACCACCTGCATTTACGTTATTTTGCATTTGACTGATGGATTTCTTCCTAATTTGGCCCAAGAGATATATACTAGTTGCTATTTTCTACGATTATACATATTTTTATATCTGTTGCACATGAAACATTACATAGGAATTCATCCAAGTTCTGCCCAAAGATAGACTCTATTTTTTCTGGTGTAAATGTAGTCCTTGACTCATCTTGCGTACCTGATTAACATGCCAAAATGTCTTTTACACATACTTTTTTTTTTTTTTTTCAAAATCCACTTTAAGGCAAAGCAAGCCTTTCCAGTTAATTTATAAACAAAATTAACTTAAAATATTCTTATGTCATGATGTTAAGACTGCTTAAATGCTGCATTTGCAACCAAAACATATCTACAATAACAGGTTTTGAACATTAGATCTGCTAACTCTAAGTCCCATGTAGAGTACACACTGTACACATTCATACACAGCAAACGTCAGTAGTTAACAAATGGCACACGAAGTTAACCTGACCTGCTGATCATAGGTTGTATACAACAGTGTAATAGTCTTTCCATGCTAGCCTACCAAATGTATCTACAAGCTACGTCCTAACAACACATAGGCTAAACCTGAAAGAGGAATTCAACGTGGTTTTGGTTTTGCTTTCAAAGAGGAAGAACACTGCAAGTTCTTCCAGTAGGTAGGAAATATGATAAACAGAGAAGATAAAATAAATTCCTAAATGTAAAGTATTGCACACTTGTTATTATCATACTCTACTGCACAATTTAATAAACGTGAGTTTCACGAAGCAGAAAATTTTACCTTTTATATCCTCTACTATGTCTTCTGGAACTGAGCCTGAAATAAAAAAAAAAAAACTTAAAACAAAAGCTTTTTAAGTAGAAAGAGAATTTAAGAACGAAACTAAGTTTGAATTACATTTAGTACATTGAAGTTTCACTTTGACAGGAGCTTTTAAAGATTTCTAAGGAAGAAAGAATATTAAGAACAGAAATAAAAAGTTTGTCTTCTCTCAAAACATACTGGAAAATTACTATGGAACTTTTATCTCAGCCCTCATTCAAACCTGCTGTTATGAGTGGCTTATCATAAAAATAATATACTTGTTAAATATGGAGAAAGAAATCATGAAAACAGATAGTGTAAGATGTGGTGAACGCTAAACTAATTTTATTCACTGTTAGTATTAATCCATTTTCCCCAGTGCAATTTCACAGCACATACGCTACATCAAACAGACCTTACCCATCACAGATGGAAGGCTTTGTCCTTTGGCTAATCCTGTATCAACCGTGCACTGCTCCAACAACTGATATTCCAACTCCCTAAAATATCGCACATTAAGTTAGTTAAAGATAGCTATTAACTCAGGCTGATTCTCTATATTATGCTTAAGGGACAGTATTTATTCCCTTCAGTTACATTCTTCTAAATATAAACTGAAGCAGATCTGATTTCCACAGCTTTTACTACATCAACAAAAGCCAAACAGTGGTAACTTTAAAAATCGGATGCTGTCACAGCAACAGGTATGATTTAAGTAATGTTCAACAGGAATCTTTGGTCATTAGTCAAAGATGAACTTTCACAAATAAATCATCGGTAACCTGGAATGTATACCTGTGAACTTACTTGTGGATAGCCTTTCCTCCCAGAGGAAGAGAACCCCAGCAGCTCAGAATCGGAATTCCCTCATATATCTACATGAAGATCAGGAAATTCTTGGGTTTTGTTATGAGTTTTCAGTCTGCTGGAACTAAATGCTTCTTCCCCTCAACATTCTCTTGCATTACCTATTGGAAACACTTTCGAACTGCTTTTCTCCAAAACTAATTTCTAGTATATAAAGGCTGGAGTTATGAACCACCCTTCCCAAGTTTCGAGGGAACACAGATTTAGCATGTCAGCTCTGAAGACATTCCCCAAGTCATGATATCTTATAGTCAAAAGCTAGACTGGCTGATCTGTTCCTATTACTTTTTAGCACACTTGAAGTGTATAAAAATATCATCTTGTCACGACAGCCTTATTGCTGAGAATTCTGTTTGTGTGTTATTAAAGGATACAGGCAGCACCAAGCTTTCTGCATATCCACAGTCTAGCACCATGGCGGAATTGATCCCAAGTGTCAGGAGAGACATCAGATGACTTGGAGCAAACAAAACGGAAGGTACCTACATGGAAACCAAAACGACAACTGACAGAAGGGGGGAAAAAGAAACAAACCACACAAAGCACTGATGCTTTCCCTGAACGTCATATTAAAAGCAAAACCAAAACAACTGTATCTTGAGGTATCCATTTTTAATTTAGTTTTTAAGGTAGTGTAGTAATGAACAAAATACAACAGGATTCTAAATTCTACATTCATCTTATTTGTGGTACATACCAGTGACTTCACTAATAATGAATCTTGGAATGGGCTTGTAAGAAAAGCAAGTGTTAACTATAGGACTCATCTTAAATCACAGACCAGGTTTCTTATTGTCATTGAAAAGAAATCAAAGAAAGTAAAACACAGCTACTTGAAATGTTGTATAAGGACTTGAGGATGTGAACAAAGGTGCCAGAAAACCCATAAAAGTGTGCCTTATGACAACACACTGTTGCACACAACCTCAGAACAGAGGCTATTTAAAACACTTTCCCCAAAGCAATGTGGAAACTCAAGTCAAAATCACACAAGAATTACTTCCTTCTCCCAGAATTCCATAAATCAAGTTTCCTAGATAGCGACAGGTCCTTCAATGGAACACCTTGAAGTGTGAATTAAACGAGCAATTTCAATAAATCCTGCATTTAAGGGCAACATTACTGATCCTTAGCCCAGAGACACAAGTTATAATATTGACCCTGTATTAATATGCTCCTCTTATTCTCTGCACCAAATGAAAATACTAGCCAGCGAGAATTAACCTAACATCAGTATCAGCTGGCTTCTTAACAAGTTACAAAGTCTCTCCATCAAAATATGACTTTCCAAGTCATGAGTCATTTTCGACAACCAACTCTGCATGGGAATGCTTTATCTGAGACAAGTATTTTTCCTGTAAGGCAATTAGGAAAAAAAAAAAAAACCCAAATCACTCAAATCTTTCAGCAATTTCAAGTCATTAGAAAATGTTATCAATACTAGGAAAGAATTATGCAGAAGTTTGAGATCAGTTGGTAAACTGTGCTGTGGAAGCACAGTGAAGAATACTGCAGACAAACTAGTTTCACCACTTTTTATAGAAGAACCTTAACTTTTGTTCTGTCTGAATTGAAGAAGTATGGATTCACCTTCCAAAACATTTTCTGCTAGAACTAAGCAAGAATTCGGTTCAGACTTTTCTTCAAAAAGACTGATTAAGCAGAGAAGATAATAAATTTCAGGTAAGCTCTTATCGAAACAAGTACAGCCAGAGGTTAGATCACATGCTAGGCAAAGATATTGACTCTGGTAGAAGTCATGACATTTGCTGACAGAGCACTAACAAGTGTTTAAATATAAATTCCGGCTTCAGGCAGTGCTCAATGGGGATTATTGGATCTGTCTGGAACAGTGTGATGTGAGCTGTATTTTTGTACAAGCCAGACAAACCTTTCGGATTCTTGTTAATAGCTCCTGTTTTCTGGCCTCATGAAGAGTCAGAATGGAACAAAAATGGCCTTTAGTCCAGCCTCCAAGCCCTACTTCCCCAGATGATTATCAGCTTTTCTTCATCTTCTTTCTGCCTCTCATTCTTTTGGCATTATTTTCATTTCTTTGTCCACATCTGGTAGTGATTGCAAGTAAAATTTCTACCGGCAAGTGCTATGCTGAGCACACACGTACCTCAAAATGCTTGAAAAGGACCCTTGTGAGCGTGTCTCTGAAGTGTGAAGGGCACAAGACAGATTCTATGATCACAACACGGCGGTCTCTGGGATTCACCAACAGATGTCTAAAAAAGAGAAGACGTGTAAAGCAAAACTGGTAAGTTTAAGCACATATTACGAGATCTACCTTATTTTCATATTCCATTCTCCTCAAAAATCCTGAAAATTTGCATTTAGATAGCATTTTCTACAGCAGATCCCAAAGTCTTTTTCCCAAATTTAAAAAACCCCACCACTTTCCTAAAAGAAAGTTAGGAAACTGAGTTACAGAAAACAAGTTATAGAGCTATCTGCCAGCAGGCTGTACTTCTGAATATCTGTTATACATTTCAATATAAAAATCAATATGAAGAAATGCAAAAGCAGGCATGCGTAACAGCCATTAACGGCTTGTCCAGTGTCATACAGCCTGTCCATAAAAGAGGAATAATGACGATACAGATGTCCTGATTTCAGTGGAAGAGGATGGAATTGTCCTGGTTTCAACCACAAAGCGATGATCAAGGACAGGGAGAAAAAAAAAAACCCAACCCACACCAGAAGACCTGAGGCACAGAAATTAAGTACTTGTTTCCCCGTGTCAAGTGATGATTTTTACTGTGTAAAAATAAGGATTGGAAGTAAAGAGAAAAGATTAAGTCCAACTTTGTTACTCACTAATGAAATTCACTAAAATTCACTAAAAATACAGTAATATTACTGAGGTAAAAATATTCCACAAGTTAAGACTCCTCCTTCCAAACCACTGTCATGTGGAGAGAGTTCTGCACCAATACAAGATGAGCTTCAGCCCTACCAAAATCAGTACAACTCCTTAGGTAATGACTTCCCCCTATCAAGTCCTTTATGAGTAGCACAGTTAAAAGGCAACTTATCAAATGCTTTTTATTTCTAGAGAGCAACTGATGCTGGAGGGCACTAACTCTTTGTAATATAACCTGAATCTCAGCACCACTGAATTTCTCCTGCAAGAACACAGCCAGGCAGCCACCTGCAAAATCTTGTTTCTGTTTTCTTACTCAACTGGCCAGCAGTCTCCAGTCACACTTCTAACACCTCAGTGTACTCAGAAAAGAGCCGCAGAAGGCTTGAATAACTAACATCCAAGTATCTCTTACCTGAAATACAGCATATGGATAAATTCCTTCAGATACGAATATAGCTCTTCTGTATTAATATTATACTGAACAACTTTGACAGGCTGTAAAGTAAAAATATCCACAGTCAGCTTAAATACTAGGCAGTGATTATATATAAAGAAATATATATATGATAATATATTATATCTGAACATATATAATCTGACATATATAAAGAAATACTCACTCTTGCCCAATTTGCTCTATGTCCTTAACAATGCACCTCATAAAGTCACCCTATAACTAAACTCCAGAGTTTATTAATGCTAATTTTTTGTACTGGTAACTTATCTCCACATTAGTTTTCCAAAGCTGCCATGCTCTACTGAAAAAAAAAAAAAGCATAGCTAAGCAAAGAAATTTCTCAATAAATGCCCCAAACATAAGCTGCATGGTTGATGAGTATCAATTAATCATAGAATCATAGAATCATTAAGGTTGGAAAAGACCTCTAAGATCATCAAGTCGAACCGTCAACCAACGCCACCATGCCTCCTAAACTAGGCCCTGGAGTGCCACGTCCATACCTTTTTTGAACGCCTCCAGGGTTGACGACTCCACCACCTCTCTGGGGAGCCTGTTCCAATGCCTAACCACTCTTTCGGTAAAGAAATTCTTCCTGATGTCCAATCTAAACCTCCCCTGACGCAACTTGAGGCCATTCCCTCTCGTCCTATCGCTAGTTTCTTGGGAGAAAAGTCCAACACCCGCTTCACTACAACCTCCCTTCAGGTAGTTGTAGAGAGCGATAAGGTCTCCCCTCAGCCTCCTCTTCTCCAAACTAAACAGCCCCAGTTCTCTCAGCCGCTCCTCATAAGACTTGTTTTCTAGACCCTTCACCAGCCTCGTTGCCCTTCTCTGGACACGCTCCAGCACCTCAGTGTCCTTCTTGTACTGAGGGGCCCAAAACTGAACACAGTACTCGAGGTGCGGCCTCACCAGTGCCGAGTACAGGGGCACGATCACTTCCCTACTCCTGCTGGTCACACTATTCCTAATACAAGCCAGGATGCTGTTGGCCTTCTTGGCCACCTGGGCACACTGCCGGCTCATGTTCAGCCGGCTGTCGACCAGCACCCCCAGGTCCTTTTCTGCCGGGCAGCTCTCCAGCCACTCTTCCCCAAGCCTGTAGCGTTGCATGGGGTTGTTGTGACCAAAGTGCAGGACCCGGCACTTGGCCTTGTTAAACCTCATACAATTGGCCTCGGCCCATCGATCCAGCCTATCCAGATCCCTCTGCAGGGCCTTCCTTCCCTTGAACAGATCAACACTCCCACCCAGCTTGGTGTCATCTGCAAACTTGCTGAGGGTGCACTCAATCCCCTCATCCAGATTATTGATAAAGACGTTAAACAAAACCGGCCCCAGAACTGAGCCCTGGGGAACACCGCTCGTGACCGGCCGCCAACTGGATTTCACTCCATTCACCACCACTCTCTGGGCTCGGCCATCCAGCCAGTTTTTTACCCAGCAAAGAGTATGCCCATCCAAGCCGTGAGCTGCCAACTTCTCCAGGAGAATGCCGTGGGAGACAGTGTCAAAGGCCTTACTGAAGTCCAGGTAGACAACATCCACAGCCTTGCCCTCATGTGTTGGTATCACACTTACTTGTATCTAGTTACAATCTTTTAATAGCAGCAGTTATAAGATAATGAAAAATAGCTTATGATGGACAGAAAACGTATCTGCAAATTCTTTCTATACCATAAGACACCAAACATTGTAAAGGTAAAACAGTTCAGATAAAATAGTTTACCTTAGCAACATCGGGTTTCTTTATTTCACTAGGAATAATGCATCTTGGTCCTGTTTCTCCTGCAAAACCACACCTAAAATAAAATGTTGAAAACCTTATCATTTGAAGTCACTATTTAACATACTGGGCCTAGGAATCATCAAAGAGTAATTAATCAGGGATATTTCTGTGACTGCAAAGCAGTGTTTTGCATATAGCTTTTCTATCTAGACCTTTTTAATGAGAAAGACTTCATATCTTTTTATTGACTCCCTCTCAGCTGCGTTAAACAAGTTTTTTTCACTTCTGTAAGGGCTGTACTGCTTGACTCTGATGTGCCTCCTACCTGCCACTCAGTACAGTTTTCTGTTTACAGTCATCCACCTGCAACCTTCCTTACTGCCTATTACATTTCCAAAGAAATACCTTCCTGTGTCCTCCATATGGGCCCACAGTTTTACTGAAGCTCTCAGTAAACACAGGCAAGATGAAGTTATCATGTCCTCTTTAAATCTTCATTTTCTGTGATGTTTATTTAGAAGAAATAAAAGACAAAGACTTAATGACCACGATCATGCAGGTCCTGTGTCCTATTTCACTGCTGACCAGCACCACTCCATTGACACTTTTTTCCTACTTCCAGTTTGTTTAACACTTTGAAATGCATTCCCTTCACAAGCATCCTGGGTGATTTAAGGTATTACTGCCTCAAGATGACTGGTTACTACTCCAGGACTCCTGACAAAACATGAGAGTTCTGCATCCAACTTAGATGCAACATAATAAAAATCGTAGCAACCCCAAAACAAACTTTTCAGAAACCCATCTGGTTTTCACAAAGAGATTGCACCGTAAAAGATGCAAGAACCATAGACTGAAGAAAGCAAATTAAAACCAAAAGAAATTCAAGATTTGATCTTAAGAAACTCAGTGCTTGACACTTCTTTCACCACTGCTACCCCCATTAAGTACAAACATCAGAAGAAAACTATGGGAGAAAACACTAGTAGAAAACTATAAAGCTGCTAGACTTCGAGTACTTTTAATGCAAAAGGTGAATTAATACTTTATTTTGGTATTTGGCAACTGTCAACATGTTTCTTCAGATCATTTCAGAAGAAAATCTTAAAATAGACATAATTCAGAATTTAACTTTTTTCTTTGGTGTCCCAAACAAAGACTTGTGCAGTCCCAGGCAGTTGTCCTTACTGTCATCCCGACAACTTTTGAATTTTTGGTTAATTTCAGCCTGGTTTGGAAAAGGACAGATATCACAGAATCACAGAACCGTTTGGGTTGGAAGGGACATTTAAAGGCCATTTAGTCCAGCCCCCCCCTGCAATGAGCAGGGACATCTTCAACCAGACCAGGTTGCTCAGAGCCCCGTCCAACATGACCTTGAATGTTTCCAGGGATGGGGCATCTACCACCTCTCTGGCCAACCTGTGACTGTGTTTCACCACCCTCATCATAAAAAAAATTCTTCCTTATATGCAGTCTGAATCTACCCTCCTTTAGTTTAAAACAGTTACCCCTTGTCCTATCGCAACAGTCCCTGCTATAATTAACTTGCTATCTCTTCTCCAAGAATGAAGGTTGGAAACATGCCCTAAAAACACACTATTCGGGGGCAATGTTTTCGCATGAGAGCATTTTATTAGACAAATAATGCCCATGGGATGAAACCTTACAAGCACCCCAAATTTGGGAAAAGCTTGCCATCGGCAACAAGACATGAATCCATGAGAAGCCACTCATGGAATCACCTGTTTCCATCCATGAAGGTTGTGTTAAACCCTCTCCATAACCACACTGCGGCGATTTCCAGGTAACGAAGCCTGCTCGCTGGTCTGCAATTACACTATCACTTGAAAAAAAGCAAGTACAACTTAAAACAAAATGATGCTTGGACAAGAAACCCCGTTCCTGCGACTCCTGCCTCTTCAGACAAGCAGAGGCATCCTCAGGGCTTCAAGCAGGTAAACGCATCCACACAGACATGGGCCTAGCCTAGTAACAGTGACATGTATTTGAGGAGGTGCTTTTGTTGCAAGATAATCTTTTTTTCTGTGTGCAGGCCACCTCTCCAACCAGGACACTGAAACCCAGGGAGCATTTCCAGAGTATTTTAACCCCAGATGCCGGGCTGGATTGCTTAAAGGGCCCCTGTTCTGCAAGGGCTATGTCCACCTGGGACATGAACACAGGGAAGGGAGTTGGGGTTTCTAACACAAGGCGGTATTTTGACATGGGGCAGGCAGAGGCATCGCTACATTTTTGGCCCACGATATAAATACTAAATACCGAGCATTTCTCCTTCCACCTCGAGTTACGCTGGTTTTTTGCCTAACCTACGAGACTAAAAAATAAGGCTGTTATTATCGGTTTTGTACCACGCAGATCATCACAGAAAGGAGGTAAGGAAAAAAAAACCACACAATTATTTATCCCGACGGCAGGCAGGCCCGCCCCGCAGCCGCGACACGGGCTCCACGGCGAAGCCTGTCGCGACAGAAAGGGGGCGGGCAGCGCAGCGCCACTCACTTGGTGAAGGCCTCGCCCAGGTCTATCACCACGGCAGTCTTCTCCCCACCGCTGCCCAGGCCCTCGTAGAGCGGCATCGCGGCCTCCCTTCACCTCAGACGGCGACGCGACGGGGCCTTCCTCCCGCCCGGCGCGGCACGATGGGGCCTTCCTCCCGCCCGGNTTTTCCCGCCGGATGAGGCCCCTGAGGCGCAGCCGGGTGATCCGGGTGCCGGCGCGAAGGCGGGGCGGGGGCTGCCTGTGAGGGCGGTCTCGCTCCTGTGAGGAGACCCAGCCCTGGGGCTTCTGCTACCCGAGCGAAATGGCAGCGGCGCCTTGGCGGCGAGAGCTGGTCAAGCGTAAAGCCGTGCTGAAGCGGCCATGCTGTAGGGATGCGTTAATTTATACCACGCAGCTCACTTCTGAGGGGCCAGGCATCGCCTGTCCGCCTCATCCAGCCGTGCCTCAGACTGTTTCTTGTGTCCTTCCACAGCTGACCTGAAGCCCTCGTGAAAGACCTGTGGGTCCTGTGGCACGTGCTCTGGCTGCCGCTACATTTAATGCGAGAGCCATTTAATATGCGGCGGAATGCGTAGGTACCCGTAGGGTATGGTATCCTTCCTTTCAAACAGAAATCAAATGTCTTGGGGCAAAAAAGCTTGATCTCCACATGTCTCCAAGAGAGTGGTGATTAGGAGTGAAGATAGGAGTTTGCAAATACAGTGAGGATAGGAATAATAAATAAACCTCACCGTGGTAATGCGTGCTTTCAAGACTGGGTCGCCTGTGTCTGGTAGACGGGGTAGAAGATCAGCTATGGTGGCAGTCAACTGATAGGACGCAAGTGCTAAAAATGTAACTTGAATGAGTTCAATTTTAGCCATTTTCATGAAAGCATATCGTGCCAATACAGCTGGGTTTTGCCTTCATCTGTTGTTTTTTTGAAGGGGGGAATTTCTTGCTGTTCAGACTTTCATAATCACAGAGCCACACCACAAGATGTTTTTCAAAGTTTGTGGGAATGCTGTGTTATCTCAAACCCTCATGAAATAACAGGCTGTCAAAACCAAGGTCTTACTCGGTTTTGGAGCAAAGAAAAAGCTGCGTTTGTGTGCAAATGTGTATGTGCTCGCATATTACAATGAAAGACTCTGACCCAGTGTGGAGGTTTTAACCCCATCAAGGTTAGGAAATGTTAAGTTTTTCTAAATAATCTTCATTTCCGCATTATAGGTAAATGTCAGCTCTGCTGCAGGTGAGGTCAGTCACCACTTGTTTACGAGTAAGTTATTCAAAGTGTGAAATATGCAGCCTCGCTTAGATGGTCTTGGTATTTCTGGTCTGTAGCAGCCACGTCATGAAAGACCCTTAGCGTGAGTTTGGGGGAGTGGGTTCTGTAAGTACCTCAGGACATGGATGGAGAGACAGTTACCCAAAACCAGACTGAAGAGAGGAAAAGTACGTGCCAAAAGACAGCACGTGAAAGTCCACTGAGAATTAATAAGCCCCACAGGCTAGCAATCCTGAATCTGCCAGAAATAAACTCAGAACACCAAGAGTTTGCTGCACCTGTGCAAGGCCCCCAGCATCAGTGCTGGGTTGTCTTAACACTGACTACATCCACAAAGGCGGTGGCCACTGTATGCTGAGAGAGACAACAGGATTATCGATACACCTGATGAAACAAGGCACTCTGAGAGACTTTGGGAACACCCACCTAGAAGCCATTGGTGCATCACTACGAGCCTCTGTTTCTGGGTAAACAGCTGGGGTTGGCCTTCCAACTGTTGCTCCAGCTGAAAAACTGAGAGAGAGCACGTGTGCATGAGTGAAGTACGTAATTAGTTATCTGCTATTAATAATAACAGCTGGGATCTATTACTAGTAAGAGCTTGGTCAATAAAAGGTGTTCCAATGAATATTGTTTGTGGTATGTGTCTCCCTCTGGCTTGATACCCTAGCTGGGAAAAGAGAGTTTGTAATAGATGTTGGCTAGCGTAATGAAAATTTGGGATCACTTGAGAAAGAGATTCCTAAGGTAACGCTTATCCCACTCCCAACAACCACCTCCTTTCCCCTACCAATCTTTGCCTTCTCCTTTCCCCACAGTAACCACACCTGTAAAATCAGCTGCTCTTTAGGCATTTTTTACGCATGCCCAGGAGCGTCACTATGGCCCTGATCACGTCCCCAAAAGATCTGTCACAGGGTATTTATATTGGCTCAGTGCGCGGGACCCATTTCTTCCTCAGGGGAGCAAAATAAATATTGAAAAAACTCTTAACTGGTGAGTTGGATCTAGACATCTACTCATTGCCAGACAGGCAAGCCAAAGAGCCCTAGTGCGTACGCGCAGGAGGACAAGGGTGCTTAACAAAGCAAGAGGATTTCAGGGTAGGCTGTCATGACACTGGTGTGCTCTGTTGCCACCGAACCCAAAATCCCTGAGCTGTGAGCCGCGGTAGCAGTTTGTAGATGCTATGCTTTTCACGTACTCTGCGGCAGTGCTGTTTGTCCCACATCCACACTTTCTATTTAAGATCTGTGAAGGTGGAGGTGTGTGGGAGAGTCGGACGATGAGCGGGAGTGATGTGAGACACCAAAAGCTGTCGCTACCACCATCTGCTCTGTCGCCTGAGCAAACCTCTGCACTAGCCCATCGTTGGGACTAGCGCCTCTACATAACCGCTTTCTCTTCTCCTTCTGTCACAGCCTTGTCGCCTTCCCCGACAGGAATCCTTCATTCCCAGGAATCCAAGAAGTGCAGAGGGAATGCAAGAAAGGTGTGAAGAAGGGGAACTCTGCAGTGATGAGCTCAGGGGAGACTCCTCGCAAAGCCATTACATCCGTCATAAAGCCCTTACATCTCTCCTTCAGATACTCTCTCACGACTCAATATGAGCCCATGCACTCTTCATAGGACCCATCGCCAGCTTCCCATCCTGTCAGCTACCTCTCCTTCGAGAGGAAAACTGAGGAGCAAGAACAAGGCTGTAGTGGTGATGTGAGATGCAGAAACAGTGACGGGACCAGCACACAACCAGTGGGTTCTGGAGGAGGAGGAATCATTGCCAAGGCAGCAGCGGAGGATGCCAACACATGAAAAAATAAACAAACAAAAGCCTGTAGCAATTAAATGCTCCAACACAGAGTTCAAATTGCCTTATGATTTTGTGTGGGTTTATGTTTTTAATGTTTTTTTAAATTATTTTTTTATGATTAGTATTTTATGCCCTTCCAGAATATGGAAGTGCAGCTGAACTTTAAAGCATATGAAAACAACGATGCCCAAAAAAATGTTTAAATGTTATTCTCACAACAGAGCCTTAACTCTGCCATGTTTGAGCAATACCCCAGTGTACCAAGAATACACGCTCAGTTAGAATCATGCCTGACTGAGCTGGGAATTATATTCAAGAAGCTTTTCTCTGCTTGGGCCTTCTGTCGGGGAAACGATCCCAGAATTCCCCAAGTTACTACCTGGAGTGCTGTCTGCCATCGCTGGTTCTTTCAAGGACAGCAGGAGGAAAGCTGTGTAGTTACTGTGCCTGGTGAGAATATGCTCTCGCTGATGTGTGAATTTTCATTCTTTTAAATTCTGTAAAATGCTCCTGAATATCTCTGTGATGGAGCCTTATAAAGGCATAATATAATATACCTAATGTTGTTGCTCTTGAAATACTTGAAGTCTAAAAACTGGAATAAAAGTTTAGATAATATACGATTAATTTAAAGTCTAAGCATGATGTTTTCATCACCTGTTTCATCCCCAGATCTCACCTGTTTGATATCTTACCGTGCCATAATTACATGTTTACAACACCATGCTTATGTTTTAAATTCAATGTTTTAGGTAAAAATAATTATTTAGATATGTTTTACACAAATCACAGTCCCTACTTGAAATACATAGCCCATCGCTTCCTCCTAAACGTATTATTGCTGGGTTAGGAAAGATCAGAGTTTATTGCTAATCACATCACTGTCTTTATAGTCCATTCAAAATCTTTTCTTAAATTACATTAATCAATCACAGTTAACATGAGTTCTGAAATGCAAGCTGCAGCTTAAAAGTGGCTTAATTTAATGGATGGTCTTTCCAGAGCCTAGCAGTTATTGATAATAGAAGCCAGAGACTTAGAAATGTGCCAGGGTTTCATAACAAAATCCATCCACGCCGTGCTGGTTTAATCAAGGAAGCTGCTTGCATAATGTGAAAAGCGCTCGCACTCTCCCGAATATGTAACTGTGGAAGAAACAGATGGTGATGCTAACCCGTAAGAATCAGACTATAAATACATTCAAGATAACAATATAAGTGAAGATAATTATTCACAGACTAAGGAGATGGTAGGACGATTAAGCCAGCTACTAAGCAGAAGGTCGAGGGGAGTGAAAAACAGGATCTCCTTAACACCATAAAAAATTATTCCTTGAATGCAGCCAGTTCCTGCAACTCTTGGAAGCGGTGGTATCCTCTGACAAGCAAGGAAGACGTCACCTAAGTATATCAAAATACAAGAAATTGACAGTAGCCCATTGTAATCAGTGAAAACTCTCTGATTTATATCAAATTTGTAAGACAGTTCCTTTCAGCTAATGCAGTCCTTTTCTTTTTTTCTGGTTTTTTTCCAAGACCCTGTTGGTATTCAAACCACTGACAGCAAAAAATCTTTTCGAATCTCATGCAGACGCGTTGTTGTCACAGAGCAGCACCGTGTGCTCATCTGCAAGAAGCGGTGGTGAAAGCGATGCTGGTGCCTTGAGGTGGCAGCTACAGAACTATCCCAGAGGGTTAAAAGGGAACGTTTTTCTTAAAGAAAATGACTTTTCTGTATGAGTCCTGAAATACAGCAGCTCTCAGTTCAATTAATCCCCGTGGTGCGCTTGCAAACATTGAAGGCATAAAAGAATGTGTCCTGCAGCATAAACACTGCAGGCCCAAATGGGTACGGCAAGGAGGCATCATGCCCAGCTAATATTCTGTTCCCTTTAGTGCCGAAATGCCTAGCTGGACCCCTGCAGAGACTTGGATTTCAGCTGAACCCTATGCATATTTCAACAGCAAAGCATTATTATTTTTTCTTGGTCATAAAGTAAACAGTCTTTTGTGTCCCTACATTGGGTGGCTTTGTCTGTGTACTCATTTTTAAGCCTCCTTAATCCCTATGTACAGGCTAGCTGAGGCACATACCCATTTTTTCTCACAAAACCAGATAGTTGCATACTTAGGGCCAGCTTCAGACCTAACAAAAGAGCAATTGCACAGAGATCTGTGGTAGCTTCTGGAGCTCACAGAGCGTCTCCTCACTTTTTCCCAGCACATGAATTCAAGGGGATCCACTTACCAGCTCTCCAAAAGGAGAAAGAGGAAGAAAGCCCATGGTCTTTCTATTGGTTGGGGTTCTGTTAACAGCTGGACCTGGTTCCTGCTGTAGGATTTCAGCTTAATTGATTTGCATATTTCCAACACAAAAATGTGTCCACCTCCCACCCAGGTGTCCTGATACCGCCTGTTACCCATGGCAAAGACCCCGTTCGTACGTGTGGTTGGGGGCTTTCAGCCCCTCTGCATTAGTTTAGTGAGTGATGGAGTGGCAGTACCGAAACCGCACTTTTGTAAAACCTGTGGATTCAGGGGTTTGGTTTAACCGCAAGTTTTGAGAAGCAAAAGAAAGCTGAAGTTTTCAAAGTCCCTCTGGGTATTACCTGAACAACTATATTTAAGATGATGGAGAAGCAGAGGGTTTAATGTCAGAACAGTGCTTAGGGTTAGCTTGCTTTGAGGTGGTGTGTCAAGTGCTTTTTTTATTGTCAGCCTAATTTTGTAGAGGAGTATGTAGGACGGGGAAAAAATATCCAAGCGCTACAGGGAATTGACAGATGGTTCACGTTTTAGCTGAGACTCCAATATGCATGGGGATGGCTTCCTCAGCACTTTATTTCTGGGAAATTTGTAATATGTGGTGTACTTTGGTATTAGCTGCATTGATTTTGTTAAAGGATATGAAGAAGAGTGAGGGCTGTACCGTGATTCAGTTATGGAGGTGAGAATTGGTCCTCCTGGGCTGTATTCCCAGAGCAACTGCAACGGATTCCTGTGACCTTGGACAAGTCAGCAAAAGCCTGGTTCTCCTCTGAAAAGTGACTGTGTGAAAATGGCACTTTCCTACTCAGCAGATCTGGTCGCTGTGTGCTCTCCAAGTCACATCTGCTGACTTTAGTGACAAAAATAAGTTTTTACGGCTTTCCTGCTCTGTGAGCACTGCAGAACCATGAGAGCTGGGGAAGCAGAAGCTGGATCCTGTGCCTCCTTGTAGGACTAATTACTATAAATTACAGCCAGCAGTGGGGCTGCACTGGCATCACTTGGCCTTGCACAGCTTTTCTGTTAGTGCTAGTGGTAAGGAACGTGGAAGAAAGGAATCCAGGTTGATTCTTTTGATTGAGTTTTAATTGCAGATGGCATTTATCATGTTTGCAGTTGGAGGAAAAAGAAATCCGTTCATCTGTAAGATGATTACCTTTGACATAATTGATTGGCCATAAACTTCCTGATACCTTTTTCAAAGTGGACTCATTTTAAACATACTTCCCTCCCGATCAGGGGATACTGTTCTCACTTTCCCTGATTTAGACTCATTGCTACTTCATTCCAATGACTGCTGTTTAATGGGAAGAGCAGGTCCCCTTAAAACAGATGCTGCCAGCTGACGTAAAGGTGAGTTGTGTGATGGAGATGTGCGCTGATTTGTGCGCTGGATGTCCCCAATATGCAATTTGGGAAAGTCATTCAGCAGCGAAATTAATGATAACTATTTTAAAATTGCCTTTACCTTCTGTGGCATGTCCTGACATACTTAGGATAGCTGCTATCATGTCATCAATGATGCCGGGAGTAGCATCGTCCGATGCAGTATTCTGATGTCAGGACAATGATTTTTTAGTTCATTTTATACATACAAAATGTCTTCATGTAAATTTTTGAGTGACTCAGTCTCTTAACTAGGACGTGTTATTTGTACTTTTTGGGTTGTGCAATAAGGCTGCAACAGGAATACCACCTTTTAAAGAAATCCACTGTATTATATTATTGCTTTATACAACAGAGTTTGCTGTTATAATAATACACAGATCTTATAAGGGACTCTTACAAAAATTAGGTATTGTTATTTCCATTTTACAGAAGGGGAAATGAAGGCAGAGAGCGGTGAAGTTCGGTTTTGAAAGTCATCTAACAAGTCAGAGCTGGGAATGGGACATGAGTCCCATGCTCTTTACCAGCTACGCTACCCGCATGGAAGAATAAACCAGTTTACATCTGAATTTAATCTCTGAATTTCACCTGAGGGGTGAGAAGTCTTTGAAGGACGAGACCAATACAGGATTGCACTGAAATGTCTCGAACCAGAGCACTGGTAAGAAGGGAAAGGAACTGATGTTTCTTAACTTGCTGTGGAAGTGGGGCCGGTTTTGCTTGGTATATGCTCTGCGGCATCCTGAACTGAGTTAAAAATTATGATTCCAATTAATAAACTGTAGAAATGAATAACAAAACAGTGTTCTCCGGTGATTTCTGATTTCTGCCTCTTTCATCATGCCTCCTTCTCCCAGTCTGCAGATTTTTTTTGTTGATAACGCAGAAGCCCATGATTTTGGCAGGTTATGCGGGGTAGAGAAACTTGCAGCGTATGGGGAATTTGCAATTTCAGACAGGGAAAAAACCCATAGATAACTGGCTATTTTGGTTACAGTGATTGTCAGTGAAATATTTAACCTTGAGAGTACACCGTGCCAATCTGGGTTCAGAGTCAGTCAATGACAAAGGGGAAGTGAAAACCTCTCCAATCTATTAAGTGCTCCGCATGCCTTAGAGAACAGTAGAACATCAGTTACACATGCTTTACATTTTAAATAACTTTCCTGATAATTTTAAAGGTTAGATAGAAAAGGGGTGGAAAACAATACCCTTCATTCTGAATCCCAGGTCAATTGTTAGGGGTGAATTTTGTAGCTACTGAAGCCAAGCCCCTGGCTCGAGCCTGGCAGACTCATTGCCGACAGCTCTGATTTCTGGCCGGGGGGATATCTGTTGTCCTGCCCCTCTCCCTGCACACGGATGACTGAGCGGCTTGGGAATCAATCCCTGACCCGCCACGACGTGCAGTGCTGCACTGGAAAATAAGCCCTCATTGATTTCAGTTTGCTGTAAAATCTGGCTACGCCGTTAACTTCAGAGGTGGCACCTCCTCCACGGCTGAGCCATCCCCTCTTCTCAGTCAGAGCCCTCGGCCAAAATGAAATGGGCGGAACAGAAGATGAACCTGCGGGGAGTTTTGGGTTCCTAATCTGGGAGTTAATGGTGTTTAAAATGGCAACAAAAATGCAGCTCTTATCTCTTCCTTTCCCCCTCACTCTGTCTCCCTTACAGGAGAGAGTAAACATCCTTTCTCTTCACATATTTGTATTTTTTTTAGAAAGATGTTGCAGCACTAGAGATATTGATTCATGAATAATTTCCTAGATTTTACAATTCATAGATGCAAAGCCAGAAGGGACTATTCCCATCGTTTTGTCTGACCGTTTGCTCTGCCAAGCCGAACTCTGAAGTTCTTTCTGAGGTCTTTTGCCAACGACTGTCTTTATTGCTGATACAGACATTTTTACACTTTATTTTCAACTTATGCAGAGGTTAGCAATATTACCCTGAAAGAAATTACCCTGACCTACAACAAATCTGTCTTTTAAAAGTTTTAATATTGGATGCAGAATGGTACCAAAATGAATTGGGTTGGTTCCAGTTTGGTTGAAATCCAGTAGAAAACACTCTGTTTCTCTAAAATTAGATCGGTAAAACATTGGGGTGAGTCAAGAGAAGAAGCCACTAATATAAACATTATTTCCAGTAGCACAGCAAACAGAGGAAAAAGAAAAAAAAAGAACAACTTCTTGATGAGGAATATCTCCGTTTTCCTCAATCAGTTCCTTTATGTTCATAGAATCACAGAATGGTTTGGGTTGGAAGGGACCTTTAAAGACCATCTAGTCCAACCTGCTACCATGAGCAGGGACGTCTTCAACTAGACCAGGTCGCTCAGAGCCCCGTCCAACCTGACCTTGAATGTTTCCAGGGATGGGGCATCTACCACCTCTCCGGGTAACCTGCTCCAGTGTCTCACCACCCTCATCGTAAAGAGTTTCTTCCTTACATCTAGTCTGAATCTACCCCCTTTTAGTTTAAAACCATTACTCCTTGGCCTATCAAATGGATGTTGTTTATTTAGAGCCCAGCATTTGACAGGTACGAGCAGGTTAAATCTTACTGTCTTAGGTGAAAAAAAAAAAAAAAAAAGGAGCCTCATTTTATAGATTATTATAACTGGAAGTATGGAGGGATTCACTGATTTGCTTGATGTGGTAGAGCACATTCATAGCAAAGTCAAGGTTTTGACTCTCCTCTCCCGTATCACTCCTCTACTCCCTCCTAGTAATTAATTAATTAATTAATTCCTTCCTTCCTTCCTTCCTTCCTTCCTTCCTNTGCTTTGCACCTGCTGCAGCACCACTCCGAATGAGTCATTGCCCAAGACGGCATATAAAATCCTGCGTGCGCAGCTAGCACCTTGTGGTGCCCCTGACACCAGGCTGAAGGGGGAGGTGAGAGAAAGAGAAGATGGTCCTCTCTTTTGGTTTTGGAGGCAAGGTATGGGATTCTGAGCTGCTATTTGACAAAAAGTGAGGTGATAGGTACTCCAGGACCTGATGGTGTAAAGGGTTTCTGTTAGACTAGCTGTGGGGTTTCTGGTGGAAAAAACAGGTGGGTGAAGGAAACCAGGAGTAAAGTTGTTTACTTTTCTTTCTCCCTGGCCAAATAGGCATTTAAAACAAAGCAACAAAAAAAGAAACTGAAATCAGGTCTCCTGATACATGTGTGGGATGCTATTTAAGAAGTCCTCCTCCTTTGCAGAGAGAGTGTTAGGGGAAGGTGACCTCTACAGCCAAAAATACTGGAGGAGAATTGGTAACAGCTGGAAAACGACTAACAGTGCTGTAGGCCTTGCTTTTGCATCCTCTTGTAAGCAAAACGAGGGAGCCTGTCGGGTTAGACTCCGGTCCCGGCTCGTGAGGAAGAGTTGGGTGCCTGGGCTGATGCTCTAACTCGGATGCCGACGCTTCGTTTTGGAGAAGGAGAAAAGTGCTGCGGGTGATGCCGAGTACAAAAACCCACTATGGGAAGTAGGCGGGAGCCGGTGCACGGGCGGAGAGGACCGGCCCCCCGACACCGCCCNGGTGGGTTGCGACCCGGCTGGGGTATCACGACCAACACCCCAAGCCGAATTAACCCCGTGCGCGCTTATTCATTTTTATTTATTATTTCTTTTTTTTTTTCCGGGGTAATGACGCTTCGCTGGCCCGCGGGGCAGCGCATCCTCGGCGCGGCTCTTTGTTCCCGGCGAGCGGGCTGGTCCCCGCAGCCCCGGGGGATGGGGGTGGCCCCTCGGAAAATCCTGGGGGGGGGGGGTTCTCCCGGTATTGCCGTGGGGGGGGGGTGATCACTGCTATCCCTCCGTCCTGCTGCGGGCCCGAGCTGGAGAAATCCCCGGGTGGTTGTTTGCGCTTGATCCCTTGGCGTGGTGGGCGGCTGTAGGGGAAGGATGCACTTCTGGGTCTTTAAGCTCACCTGTAAATATGACCAAGGAGGACATGGGGATGGATCTGTGCTCCGCAAGCAGGCACGCTGGCTGTAATCAAGCCTTGAGCCATCCCATTCCCTTGCCAACAAGCGGGTTCTACCCAAGCTAAAAGGGCCTGACAAGGTGTATTTAATCTGACCTTAAACCTTCACCTGCAGAGACTCATCATCCTCCAGGAGATCTGCTGTGTGGTGTTGCTGTCTGTGTTAGGTGAGGCGCTGAAATTTCTGAGTGTTTCTTGCTGATTGGAATCTGAATGCCACCCCTCTGCTCCCAGTCAGTCTGGAGAGCAGCATTTCTATCCTTCTGGTGTTTGAAAACTGCTACACCCTTTGGCCTCATTCTCAACCCTCCCCCTCCTCCCAATCTTTTTAATCCCTCAGGAATTTGGTAGACCTCTAACTTCTGTGGTGCCGGGGAAGAAGCCGTGAAGAACTATGCGGCTTTTACTTGCAAATCTGAGTAGGGATTTCTGTAGGTGGTCTGCGCTGTTCTGAACAAAGCAAGCGGTCGCTTAGTGGTTGGGGGAATAATGCCTAAAACATGTCATGTCTCTCGCTTCTCAAAGAACTACTGCTGGAGCACCAATGCTGGAAGTGGAGGTGATGTATTATGTATTAAGGTGCCTGACTAGGACTGGTATGAAGCTGTCCTTAGAGAATATTAATCTCTCATTTGTTTGCTTGTAAGGATCCCTCCTCAAAGGTAGAGGAAGATGTGCCCCTCTGATGTGTGGCTGTGTGTACATAGTTTTGCTTATCTGACTTGGGCTGTGTTGGTGGCTGGCATGGAGTCGTGTCACTGTTGGGATTTCACTGTGAGCTGTTGGAGATGGCTTAACTGGTTGAGGTCTGTTTATCTGAAGTATGTGCTATAAGATCATCAGCTCTACAATTCACTTGATTGAACTGGGCAAGGACATAATGCAAGATGAAATGAAGGCATTTTTCTCAGCTTGTGTGCAAAAGTAGGAGTTGGAGCTCTGCAGTGCATTATCTGCTGGCTTTTGTATTCAGCACGGGTAATAAGGCTTGGACAGCATACATTAGTACTCCGGTAACATAGCATTTGATTGCTGGCAGTTGCTTGACTTGTATGTTTTGGCTAAATCTTCACATTAAAAGATTTGCAGCGTTTTTGTCCATTTCCCTTATCAATCAGCAGATGAATTGCAGAGCTGAGCACATCCAGAACTGTTCAGCCAGTCAAAGCTGGCATAATCAAGCTCGTACTTGGAGGTGCGAAAAGCTGTGCTCTGCAAAGGCTAGACAGCGATTTTTGTCTGAAGCTGACCTGTTAATCTCCTTTGCTCTCTGCTATATGATGCATGCAGCTACTTCAGCTTCAGAGTACAAATGCCCTCTCTGTGTGGGAGAGGGATTGTTAGAACAGTGAGTTAAAAGCTTGATGCTTTTTTTTCTTGCTGTTTCAACAATTTGGGAAAAACACAGCCAGAACTTGCCAAAGGCAGAAAACAACAGCAAAAGGTTTTCTTGGGAGTTTTCACCCAGCCAGTTTACTTAAAGAAACTCTAAAAAGCCATCCTAGGGAGTAGCTGCATTCAGCTGGGGTGGAGGGGGAGTTTCATCCTTTGCAGCATGTGTCCACCACCACTGCTGGTCTGTGTAAGGAACAGCTATTGAATGAGAGAAGTCTGGTCTGGTCTGTGCTTGTCCCCTCTGTTGGATTGACCATAACAGGATGGGATTCCTTCTGGGGTTCCTTTCATTCGACTGCCTGAGAGCTGACTCTTCAAACAGGTCTCTCAAATTCAGAGGGGGTTAATGGTTTAATAGCTATTGCTGGTGCTAATTGTATGGAGCAAGGAAGCAGTCTGGTCCAGGAAGATCTAACTGGGTCTGCAAGGCTGCTTCAGCTGGTGACCGGTTTGTCTTTATTGTCCCTCAGCTTGGTGACTTGCCCACTGTAGTAGATGGTTCTTATTCTGATGGGCAGCTTCCAGAGATGCCTGGGTTTGGTACCTGTTTCTAGCCTAGCAGTCCTTTGTGCTTCTTTCCAGCCTGCCAGGTGTTAAAAGAAAACTTTTTTCCATGCTAAAGACAAAGCTCCTTGGTTGCCTGCAGTTGTGCTGCCTTTGTGGCTAGGGGAACTGCATCTCTTGGGATTTGTTATTAAGTGCAGGGGAAGTAGCTGGTGGTGTCTCCTGCTCCCTGTGTGCGCTTCCTATTTGAAGCAAGGATTAGTTTTCCACTGAGAGCCTGGCCAGTGCTTGGCAGCTGTCCTCCAGGGCTTCAGCTTGGAGAATGCCAGGTGAAATCTGGGGACAAGGAGTTCCTGCAGCATGAAATACTGAGTTATTCTACAGCTTCAAGCTACTAATGACAAAGCTTAAGCTTACTACAGAGGAGGTACTTGGTCAGAGCAGCATGTTCCAGCTTGCTTTTATCGCTTGGCTAAGGCTGTGGAGCAGACTGACTATAAAAATAGCCAGATGGGAGGATAAATGTATAGCCCAATGCAGCTTGAGTAACAAACGGCTCTGCAGCCAGCAACCTGCTAAAACCTGGATCACTTTTGCATTAAGTGGAAGTGCTGCAGCAAGGTGTCAAACTCTGCTTAAGAAGATAGCCAGGTCACTGCTGTTCATACACTGTCTAATCCAGCCTCTTCCTAAAGCTAAGTAGATCTTAAGCTCTGACTAATCTTCTTTGAAGTGTGAACTTGTGCCATTATCCTGCAGCAAGCTCCATGCCACTGTCTCCAGCTTTCATTGAATGTAGAGGTCTAGGTTAGCTTAGATCTAGCTGTTGTGGATTTCCTGAGCAAATAACTCTCCAACATTATTTTAACCCTTTACAAATGTAGGACTATGGCCAACAGTGCTTTTCAGACTGGGGGAAACGGTGTAAGGCTGCCCAAAGTGCCCCAGGAACTCTCCTATCAGGCTAGTACTGACTGCTTATGTTATCTACTAGCCAGAAGGAAGAAAGGCTCTTAATACCTTTTTTGTCTTGATTAATGGATCTCTAAAAGCAACCCTTTTAGAGAGCAGCTTTCCCTCTTATTCACTGACACTCCTCATCCTAGTAAACATGGAGTAAGCTTGTTGAGGAGAGATTAATGTTTCAGTACTTCTACAAACCACCTCCTGAACGTCTTAGGCTATTTGAGAACCTAGAGCTAGAAACCCAGAAATGTATATACCTATGTGTAATCTATATGACTGCAAGAGAAATGCTATGGCTGTCTTTCAAGTGCAGCTGGAGTTCTGTTTGGGTTTAACTACTGCTAAAACTACTTCTGTAACCTAAAAAGACTTCTGACTTCTAGAGAAACTGTATTTAGAGTCAAACTGGTTTTTATTTAGGAAAAAAAACCCTCTTGATGTTTCAATATGTCTGATCTTAACTGGCACTTGCTAAAGGGGTGTGAGGTGAGTGTAGTTTGTATTTATCAGCATGGCAAGGCAGATGCATGTCATTGGGTGCTATCAATTTAACTTGCATAATATACACAGTGCTTTTTAATTACAAAAGTGCATAAAGGGTTAGCCTGGAAGAATAGCTGAATACTGTCAGTTTTCAGCTGACTTTTTTGGCAGGGAGGGTAGAGGACATACATGGGTGGCCACCCATCCTCCAGAGAAAGGAGATGCTAAAAATAAAGTGGAAGGTATCTATGCCGTTGCTGGTGAACAGCTCCTTGGTGGCTTCTGTTTGTCCCTGAGCACCTGGTGCATGTGTGGCCTGTGACAGGGAATTATTCCAGCAGCTCAAACTCCTGAGGGCCAGGGCTGCAGGGAGAGTGGAAAAAGTGACTCTGCGTGCCCTGAAGGCTCAACCAGATAATGGAGCCTGCAGTAGTTGCCTCTGACCTGTGTGCCTCTAAGCTGGTAATGCTGAGGTTGTCTTCTGTGCTACAGACAGCCCTGCAGATCATAAGTGTCTTTGGCTAGAGAAGTCTTTCTCTCCTGTGTGGAATAAGAGGTATGTCTTACAGTGGAAATACACGTAGCTGTGTGTGATCAGACAGATATAAGTTTTCTGATGTCTTGGTTGTGTTTAGCTGACTGGACACATACAATAATGCTTTACAAAAGGAGACAAATGTATGTGAGCAGCGGGACACAGAGGGCCTTTGAGTTAGATGGACTAGCACAAATGTGGTGTTACTGAGATCCCTCTCCCCACAACAGCGGCTCCCTCTTGCACAGCATCACATGGGTGCATGGGAAGACATGGAGGGGTGATACGCCCCTGTGTAACAACGCAGTGCTAGGTGACTTGCTGCTGCACTGTGTGTATAAATGCAAGTAATATTTATCTACGTGCTGTCTGGGTGGGGAAATGAGTCTAGCAGGCTGGGGGACTCATCCTGGTGTCCGTGAGCAAGGCTGCAGAGGGTGATCTTTGCTCTTTGGAAGACTGAGGGGTGGTTCTGACAACCCCAACCTCTCTCCCAACTAATAGTTATTAGTCCTGTGGCTCGAAGGTAAGAGCGGTTCACTTGTGAAACTGAGAACATACCAGCCAAAGTAAGTGAAGCTGTTGATGGTTGGAGGCTTCTTGCACTAGGGCTTGACTGTGCCACTGACAAGCTGCCTCCTGGAACTGGGAGGAGGACCTTACCAGGTCTGCTGTGTGCATGAGACTTGTGTGACCAGATGTGCTGCATGTGGTGAGTGGGGCCTTGGATGGGATGGTCTTCTGCTGTTGAGTGATGGTGCAGCAAGCCCAGGACTGAGAGGCACTGGCCTGGAAGAAGGTGGCTGGGAGCAGGTGGCGGCTGCTGCTGCTGCAAGGTCCTCCATTTGTCCGGCAGCCTGAGCTGTATTACTGGAGGCAACAGAGCCAGCCAAGAGCAGGCTGTTGGCTGGCTGGATCACTGCTGGGCTACTGGTTCAGTGCTCTCTTGGAAACTCTTAAAGCACACAATCATTATACACATGAAACTTTCTGGAAGTGCCTCCATGGTGCCATGCAGCATAAATGCTGTGCTAATGCAGCAGTGTTGCTGTCCAGGCTGCACCCTTTCTCCATGGGGCCAAGGAGCTCATACAGGACACGATACTAATGCAGCCCTAAAGTCTCCTGTTTTGGCTCTGGTCCTGTGTTGTGCCCTATAGACCCACCTTGTCCTCTGTGCAGGTTCCTTGGTTTCCTTCTGTGTCAATGCACAGAACAGGGCTTGCCATATGGGCCTGAGACTTCAGTCTGGCCCCGACAAGTATCAGTCCTGGACTTGGTGAAGGACAAACAGGTTGATCCTCATCATATGCTTGCAAGTCTGATGCCTGCTGGGTAGACCATAGCACCCTACCACTGGGGCAAGAGCTTGGCAAGGTCTGTCTTGGGCTTCAGATCAAGATTTGGCTTTGTCTGGCGTGAGACTTCAGATTGGGTAGGCTAGGAACAGTAAAATAGATGGAGGGATCCATTGCTTGGGATGTGTAGGAGGGGTCTGCTCAGAACTGGCCATAGACTAGCATGCTTAGAACTTGTCACCCAGTTATTTAAGGCCCTGGGTCAATAGGTGGTTACGGGTATGTGTAATCTTGGTTCCTTTTTCCCTTTCTAGGCCTTGCGCTCTGGACTTGTCAGCATTGCAGGCTTCTGGGCACATCTCTTCTCAGCTATGAGTAGATCAATAGGATTTAACATCTGCGTGGTCACCTGCAGCATCCTGCTCTTGTCCTCTGCTCCACCATGCCTTGCATCTCAGCCGCTGGAGGACAGGGACATGACAAAGGTCCAGCATGGCCCCTGGGCAGGGACTGGGGTGGAAGAGAAAAGGACAAGCATGCTGAACTTGAAAAATAACCTGGGCCCTTCTGAGCAGGCTGTCTCTGAAGACCCATGTGGAGTGTTGGCAAAGCCCTCTGGGACGCCCTTAAATGAGGCTTTCACTGCAGAAGGAGAAATACTGCCTGTAAGCCCGAGCCATGTCATCCCAGGCAGCCAGAGCCAGGGTGCTCACACCTCTGCTGTGGTAGTGGCTGCTGCAGATGAGGAGGAGCTTGGTCCCACAAAGTCGGAGCTGGATGAGGATGATGCATTCAAGGCCATGCTGACCACAGCTGTAACCACGCTGAACCCTGCTGTCCAGGAGGAGTCTGTCAGTGGCCCCATTAGTGAGACCACCACAGAAGGTGGTGTTGAAGTGGAGCACAGCACTGCCAGCCTCTCAGCAAGCCCCCTTTCTGGGACAGCTGCGGAGGAGGAGGCAGAGAGCAACTTGCACCCCTCAGCTGTGCCCCAGCCCACACTGTACCCCAGCTCTCCCAGCTGGGAAGCAGCGAGCGACCACCCTGTCATCCTGACTCCCCAGACTCGCGGAATGACCTCTGAGGTGGGAATGCCAAGAGCCCGCACAGGGAGCCCTCTGAAGTCCCTGGCTGTGCAAGCATCTGTGGCTGCAAAACGTCCCTTCGTGGTGACGGAGGCCTCCCTCCGCCTGGAAGTAGCGACGGGTGTCAGGCAAGGAGAGCTGCATGCCATGGCTGGCACTGTCACTACCCACCCTGTGGGCACTGTGCCACCTGACTGGGATGACACAAAACTGGGGGACATAAGTCAAGGGGGAAGCATGTCTCATGAGGAGGTGACAGAGGATCTGGGGGCAACAGAACCATCCCAGACCCCACAGGGAGGTGTGGGGAAGGAAGAGGATGCAACAAGAGTGCCATCCCCAGCATCCCCTCCACCAACTCCTGAGCTTGCCAAGGAGACCAACTGCACAGTGCCAGTGCAAGGGGAAGAGTTGCTGGCAGCTTCCACAGGCAGTGGTGATGCTCTCCACACTGTGAACCTGACTGGTGTAGATGAAGCTGATCTCAACTCACCGGAAAACATAAATGCAGTCACAGCAGAGGAGGGGAAAAGCATCCCACCATCACAGCCGGAGGCTGCTGTGGTGACAGATACACAGTCTGATCTCTCTCCTACTCTGGAAAGCTCATGGAAAGGTAAAACTTGCCTGTTAAAGACACTTGCCTCTAAGCGTAGGTTTAGGAGGGATGCTTTTGGGAATCTGCGCTTCCTTTCAGAGAGAGAAAGTGGAGAAAAGTGTGATCTTGATACCTGCAACAGAGGTAGGACATCTCTTCCCCCTGGGAAAGGCTATGGACCTCTGTGGAGGGGTCATAGCCTAAAGAGGTAATTCACATCCATAAAGTACTGCCTAGCCTTGGTTGTTCCTATACACAATGTTCCTGTGTACAGGTAGGCACAGTCTGTTGGGTGGTACCCTGTCCTGACTGTTACATGAAGCAACTGTATTGAGCTGCCTTTTCTGCTCCTCAAGCTGAGAGAGGGTGGCCGTAGTAGCAAATGGGAAAGCTGAGACTGTAAAGGCTGTGGCAGCTGAGCCTGGAGTTGAAGGGTCTACTTGAATATGGAGGGCTCTGTAGAGAATTGGAGTCTCATCAGCAGAGACTTGGTGCTAGTTAAACTTGCTTTGTTAATGTTCTGCATGTGTGATGTACTACCAAAGCAGGGGCTCCTGTTTTTGGGCTTGCATAGCAGTTGAGGGGGACAGCTGTAGTCTTGTTGTAGGCATCTTGCCTTGACCAGAGATACGTAAATCTGCTTTGAATAACCCTCTGGTATGCCTCTCCTGTAGCTAGGGAGGGAGCCCAGCTTCTGACCCACTGGTTAAACACTTTATTTCAAGGAGGATGACACTCCCCCTAAGTGTCCCTTTGATACGGCAAGTGCAAGGACCCAAAGGTGGTCCTTGCACTAGCTCACTCTGAAGCCCTGCAAAATGGAGTGGGGAATAATCCTGGGGGGTTACATTAATTAGCGTCTGGGATCACCTGGCTCTCAGCTGCTGGACATGTGCAGTCAGTGCAGAAGATGCAGAGACAATGGATGGCTGTAAATGCTTCCTAAATCCAGGAATAGGTGAGCTGTCCCAGTAGCCTGTGAGTAACTGACATCTTCCATGACTTTACAAGGATGCTCAGATCAAAAGATGATGTCCAGAGCTCTGATGTCCTTTGTAACAAAAGCTCCTGGTGTTGTCTCCCCACCCTAGAGTGAAGCTGTGGCCAGGCTCTGCCTGTCCAGTGTTTGTGCCAGCTCTGTTACCAGCAGGCAGAAATCTTCCTCCTAGGCAGCCTGCCACAGGCTGATGGTGTCACCCTGTACTGTTCTTACCCGCAGAGGTGGCACCTTCAGCCCACTGACAATGTTTCCACTTGGTATTTAATAAAACTGATAGAAATGTGGGGGAAAACGTTCTGGTCAGGTGTTGGGCAATGACATATTCCTCATCAGCCTAGGAACATGAGCTGGAGTTTAGGACTTTGTTTTAATTGCTGGGCATCTTTAATTTTCCCCCTTAAGCTGCAGGGGCAAAAGGATGACTTCCCCTCACTGCATCCAAAAGATCTAGCTTTTGTTATAAAAGAAGGAAAGCTAATTGCATGCTGGTGCTGAAACCTGACTGATTAATTTCTAGATTAATTTATAAGCACTTGACTTGTCAGCAGGTTCCCTCTGCTGTTTCCCAGATGTTGGGGAAACAAAACTATCAATAAGACTTGTGCAACAAAAATAAAGCCTTCTACAAAGCTGAAGTCTCGTATCTGTGAGAGCCAGTCACTGAAAGCACTGCTCTGGCAGCATCGCTTGCTTTGAATGGTATTTCACACCACAGGCCTGCAGTGCTGTGCTCCTGTGGCATTGCTCCCCTGGGGGTCCACTTGTCCCCAAGGGACAATTAAGAAAATGAGGGCTGATTCTGCTGCTTTCATTCCTGTTATGCACGTTCTCACATCTGTCTCTTTGCTGCACTGCCCTGATGATACTTGGCTGGACCTGCTGCTTGCACTGTGGCTCTGGAAATGCTAATGCATGGAGTGATATTACTTCAAATGTCTGCTCTGTTGCTGTCAGCTGTCCTGTGAGTTGGTACTGACATGTGTTCTTGCTGTAGGTGTTACTCAGGAGGTGACAACAGTTGCCCAGGAGGCTGATGCTGGTCTGTCAGTTGTGACACTGGTGCCTGGTGCTACCCAGGGAACAGGAGCTGCAAGCCTTCTGCAGGAGAACAGTGGGGAGGACACCCAGATGCCAACTGCTCCTAGTGCCACCCAGATGCTGGTGGCAACTGGTACTTCCTCTATGGTGAACACTCCAGATGTAGAAGGTAGGGTTCTCCTTCAAGGACTGCAGGTTCATTTCCACACAAGATGAGATGATATGTCTGAAACCAGTATCAATGCTTGGGCACTGAAGTCTCAACACACAGTATCCATATTCTAAGGGACTTTTTTCTAGCCTTCCGCAGGCTGCCTCTGGCCCTGGGCTGCCGTTGCTTTCTGCCCATGCTACCAGATATACCACGTTGAAATATGCCAGTGTATGCTTTTTGCCCCAATAACAGTGGAGTAGAAACTTAAAAAACCAAACCACCCCAAACCAAACAAAACCCCCATGTCCATCCTTGCTAGCAAGTTGACTTTTAGCCTTAGACATCTAAGGCAGTTCCTATTTACGGAGGGAGAGCTCTTGCTGCTGGAGCCAAAGGCAGTCACAGATAGCTGATGCTCAGTGCAAAGGACCAAAAAGTTTCATTGGGGTAACATGGGAGCAGTGTAAGATGCGGGGGGGTTGTGTGGGGTGTGTCTGACCCTCTTGCAAGAGTCTGGCAATCCCTTGGGTGTGGAAGCCTGCACTGCTATTCACTTCCATTGAGGAATGGCGAGTTCTTGCTTCTTGGGTTGATGAGGCTCATACAGAAATGCTTTAAGCAGTCGTGTTCATTCAGCTGCTGCCTACTGGCTCAATGTCACCTTGGCAGGTACATGCAGGAGCTTGTCTTGATGGGGAGTGTAGCAAGGGTTCTCTTAGCACAAAGCTGGCTTTGAGGTGGAGTGTATTTCTGTAGTAGTAGGTTCCACTGTAATGAAACTGCTGCTGGGCAGCTTTTCTGGTCTTACATTGCAGGGCATTAAAAGAAAAAACTTACTTGCATTGTATTGCTTAAATTAAGGTCCCTTTGTAGGGGAGAGAAGGCTCTTCTGGCAGTTTCCACTAATTAATTTGCTTCTGGGATTTAATTATAAATTCAACTAATTTTAATCTTTGCAATAAATGACTAGATCTGTCACTCAGTTCATATCTCAACCAGTGTCTCAGTGCTCTGATCTTGCTATGGGGTGGTGACTAGCAGTCCTCAAAGCAATGGAAGTAAAACCTGGCTGAGTTCTCATTAAGGGGAACCTCCTGTGCTGGCTGTCCTGGAGGAGAAGGTTTCATTACAGCAGAGTCACTTTCACATCTTGAAAGAGGCAAGAGTTTAATAACTTCTTCCACTCGGAGTTAAGTTTTCATTAAGTTTGTTCTTAAATGGTGGGGGTTTTAATATTGTTGTGCCAAACTGCTGCCGCTTCATGTCTTCTGTAGATCTCACAGATGTGGTCCTGGTCACCAGTGAGAAGGCTGTTCCAGCTCCTACTAGGTTGTCTGCTACCCAGTCTGAACAGACAGAGGAGCCATCCAGCAGAACTGTGGTCCTGGTAACTCCAGCATCAATGGCATCTTCTGTCAGGAGGACAGCTCTTCCATCTGTGAGGAGGATCAGTACGGCTGTGACCTATGGGCTGGACCGCCTGGAGTCAGAAGGTACCACTGATCCCAAGGCTAAGAGGCGGGCAGTTTCATGTGGAGTGGCACACTTGCCTTGATGCTGAGCTCCCCAATTTGTCTGTTTGGCATGCAGCTATGTGTGTATGTTATTGTTGCTAATAAAGTTGTTGAACAACCTGTTCCCTTCCAGGAGGTACAGGAAGCAAGCAGTGAACAGTCTCATGGAGGATGCTTGAAATACAAGTGGCTGTGGTGGGAGGGATGGGGCTCTCCCATGGAGAGGGAGCAGCAGTGGTATTGCTGTTGCAGTAGAGTCTGGCTCTGCACCTGTAACTGCTGGTGTGGGCATTGATTACAGAGCCTCTGTACCAGGCAACACTCATGGAAACATGTTCAGACAGCTGGAGAGTCCTTATCACCCTACTGCTGAAATCCTCACCATGTGCAGTGCAGGGGGATGTTCAGCATGAGATGGCTACCTCAGTGTCCAGCTGGCTGAAACCTTGCCAGGACAAGTGATGCCTTATTTATGCTCCCTATGTGACACTGCTGGGAGAGGCAAAGGATGCATCCCTTTTGAGATGGTCTTCCAGCTCTATGCCACCTGCTAAGCTGTTCTCCCATCACTGGCTCCTCTAGCCTTGCCTTGCCCCCTGGGCTCCCTTCTCTTAAACTGCTTTTGCCCACTGCCAGTCTTGGAGTCTCTGCTCCCTGTCTTCAGACAGTTGAGACCCAGGGATGCAAATTCTGCCTGGGCAAACACCCATCAAGAGAGGTTTAGGTGAAGTGGATCCTACTCTGATGTTGGTCTGCAGCTCAGATCTGATATCTCTTCAGCTCATCCATGATTTTCCTGCAAAGAATTGTTTTGCTTCTGCTTCTTGCTCTTCCTCCTACTTAAACTCTTCCCTGCTTGCTCATCCATCCAGTTTTGTACTCCAGTGTCTGGACTGACACCACCTGGCAGGGATTAATCTTTCTGCCTGTTTAGCTCCCCTTCCTTTATCTTGACCTTCCCTTGCCTTCGTATTTTACTGCAAAGGTTGGCAGCCCTCCAGGGGTGGCATGCCAGATGGTATTTTTCTTCTGATTAGAGGTGGGGTGCCATAGACAACAGCTAATCAGCATCTTTTCTCTGCATGAAGCAATAACTCTCACTCCTGTTAAGTTTAGATGGCAGCAGAAGCTGGGAGCCCTCCCCACTGCATGTGCAAGGTACTGAAGCTCCTGCCCTCTGTCAGGCTTGCTGCTTGCTTTGAAGCCTGCCATGAGCTCTCTGGGTCTCTAGCTACAGCCCTCACTCCTTCCCAGGATGAACCTTGCATGTATCTGGCAATGCAAGGATGTGGTGCTGATGATGGGGGAGTGGCAGCAGGGAAAGAAGGGCATGTGTGTGGGGAAAACCTGATCTTTCAGGCTGGGAAATAAGGTATCTCTAGCAAGAGCTGTGTGATTCTGGAGGCTAAACTGTTTCTGAGCCCTCTGGGATCTCCTTTAGAAGCCTGGTTTTCTGCACAGGAAGATAAGAGGGATTTCTGTTTCAACTGAGCATTGGTCTCTCCCTATTTAATGAGACTTTCTGCATAGGCATTTAAAAAAAAACTATTTCTGCTCTGATGTAGGACTGCTGCAACTTTCTGGGGTTCCTACTGAGCTTTTATGCAATCACAAGCCTGTTTTCTCTACTCTTGAATATGCTCTGTGCTCCTCTAAGGGCAAATGTGGGCTGTAGCTTGGACCAGCTTTCCTAAATGATGATGACTCAACTAGAAGGTGGTGGGTTTCTTGGCTCTGGTGTATGGCTCTGCAGGTGCCTGTCATCCAAGGGACATGGTGCTCTCTGGTGTGCTGTGTGGCTTTGACAATTGGCACAGCTTTTTGTGGTCTAAATCTCTTCTGATCAACCTAGACCTTAGTGCAGTGAGCCAGACTTTTTCCTGCTGTTAGGGATCACCAATCCACATCTTGTAAAATGGGACAAATACCACTTGGGGATAGGCTTTCTGCCTGGGGATGCTACTGCCCTAATTAAGCACAAAGGAAGCTTTTGAGCTGCAACTCTGCTTCCTAATATATTTTTTCCTGTGTAATGGCAATTAGGGGTACCACATCCTCATGGTGGAGTGGCATTTGGAAGCTTGGTTTCTGTTCTCCCCAAACTACAGTTCCTGGTGCTTACTCTCAGAATATCTAGATGGTGCAAGATACAAGGTGTTTGGGAGTGCTTTCCTCTACACTGAGCTCCAGCCTAGGGTGCTCAAGCTCTTGGGGGATGCAAGGTCAGACATCACTGCTGTTGCGGGCATATGCTGGAGTCCCTAATGAGGGATCCTGGCCCTTTGCAGGGAGGCTATGCCTTGCTCACCAGTGGAAGAAGTGCAAGGAGCTGAGTGAGCTCGGCTGGTCTCCACTGCCTTCTGGGGGGTCTTGCTGACTTGCCTCACTGAGGGCCTGGCTCATCATTAAGTATAAAACCCCTGCTGTTCAGCTAGCTCTGTTTCTTGGGGACCATCTGTGCCAAACTGCCTGCAGCTAATTGCATCAGTATATTCACCTGCCTGGCTTGGATGCAAAACTGTTTTAAAAATCAAATTGTGCAAACAAACATGAGGTGCTTGAATATGTCTCTAGATGAGCTTATCCTCCTCTGTAGTGGACTCTGGAGAGATTAGTTGGGTAACAAATATCTTCCTACCTTGACTCTGTGGTGATACTGGTTCTACTTGCCCTTCCTAGCCAGAGAATCCTATAAAGGGATTATAGGATATAGGGACAGGACACAGCAGAGGATAAGGCTTACTTGTCTGGGAGACTTAATTAATATTTTGTTCCTGTGCCCAGAATTTGGGTGTGTCTCTGGCAAGCTAAACACTACAGCTTTCTTTGTAGGGCTTCTAGGGTCCAAAAATATAATCTAGTTCGGTTTGCCTACTTGGGACCACTGTGTAAGCCTCCCAACATATTTTTTATCTTTTTTAAAAGAAACCATGTTCCTTTTGGACTAATTTCCTTACCATAACACCTGCCATGGTAGGTATGGGCAGAGATGGCTGCACTCCTTAAGCATGGCAGCATTTGGCAGGTGTAACTTTCCAAAGTGGCAGGTAGCCTGCCATGTTCCCTCTTCTGCAAGATCCTTGCAGTGTTTAGTTGAAACCTGGTGGACAGAGCACAACAGCAGCTGGCTCCTCTTGGCTGTTCCTCAGCCAGCTCCTGTCACTGTTCCATACGGGATGTGATCCAGGGATGCACTGAGGCTAAGCAGAAGGTAGGTTAGTGCACTTCCTATGAGGACCTTGAAGGTCATGTCTTCCTTACATGCTAATCCTAAGCCAGCAGTTAGTACAGAACTAGCCTGCTGCCAAGAGTGATGCCTCACCCATCACAGCCTGGGTTACAGGCCAGTTCAGTGTGAACGGCTTACAGCACCATTGCCTGTGGCTGTTGGTGGGGGTGGCTCTGTATCTGTCAATGAGGACTCAAGGTTTGGTTTACTTGTGTGCCACCACCCTGCCTGGATAGCAAAAATTCAGCTGAAATGGCTGGAGATGGTGATTGTGGAGCAAGACACATGGGATAGAGAATGGGAAGATGTCTCAATGTTTATTAAACCATGTTGAGTTTAACCTCCTCTGACATGTAGGGCAGATGTCACTGTTAACCTTCCAAGGCTGCCTAGATGCGGTAGTAATAGCTGCCTCTTGATGTACCTCTGTTTCAACCCACAAGTCTGTAGAAGCCCTTCAGCTGTTACTCCCCCATACTGCTTTTGCTGCATCCAAACTCATCAGGAAAACACTTTAAGCTCAGTGGTACCCACTCCCTGCAGCTGAGTAAGCTCCAGCTTGACCCACTTCAGCATTAACTTGGGATTTAGAGACTGTTTTACTTGTGGTGGTGATTTTTTGGGATGGAGGGAGGAACAAATAATCTGGATCTTGCTACTCTTTTGTAGGGTTTTTGAAGATAACTAAAAAGGATATTATTTATTGGTGTTGCTGATTTGCCTATGCTATTTTCTTGGGTGCACCCCTTCCACCACCCAAAAAAAATCCAAAACTGCTCTGCAACAATGTGTAAGCCCTGAGGCTGGTTCCTGTTCAGTCATCTAGGCTTGCTTCCAGCTGTTGTTGCTGGGGGTGAGCTGCTTACACAGTTCAGCTGTCATGTAGGCTGCTGGATGTGGAGGGTGCTTAGAGCTCTATAAAAGCAGGAGATGTGCTACCTGTGGTATGATCTCAGGAACAGTCAATAGCTCTGAAAATTAGCAACTTAAACTCAGCTGCTATAGAGGGAGGAGATCTGAGCTATGTAGCTCTTGAATGTGAAGTGCTCCTCATTAATCAAACTGGCTCTCAACCTGCAGCTGGCAGAATCCTGGTCTTTAGGGTAGGGGGGTTGGAAAGGCAATGTCAGATGTCTGCTGCCTAGGACAGCACAGTGCTGTTTCCAGTACTCTGCCTGGTTAGCTGGTGTGTCCCCACCTAATGCAGCATTTGGCTATGGAGAAGACCCTCAATGATGCTGAAACATGGCTGGCACTGTCCTTGGGGTCAGCAACTCCAGTGTCCTGCAGTCATGGGGCATCTCCCCTCTGAACCTTGGCTGTGGGCTTCACTGCATTTGCTCTGTCTACTGTGTTAAAGGCTGTTCCAGAACAGTACTAGTATGAAGCTTTACGCTTTCTGACCTTAACATATTAGTGATGTTTTAATACCTACTTGTCTGGTTTAAACAGTTCCTACTGTTCTTTGCTGACCTGTGTACTCAAGTTTACCCTTCTAAGGAAACTGTAGCTTAACTAATTTCAGTGAGAAGAGCTTTCCTAGTCCTCTTCCCCATTCTCTGCCTGCTTTCCTTGCCTCTTGTTCTTGTACACAGCCATCTGAGCTGCGTGTCATACTTCAGAAGTGAAGGCAGTGGTTGCCTTTTTTCAGAAAATACTTCAGAACTTGTAGCCATTTACATAATTTTATAAAAGACCCTTCAACTTCTCCTTATGTTTTTCTTCTGAGCTGTGTCACAGTACAAGGAGCCTTCTTTTTTGGATGTGAAGAGTATTTTTTGCTGGAGATCAAGTCTCTGACTGGGATTGCTATTTGGACCCTGACTGTATGGATTAAGACCTGCCTCATTAAATCTCTGCAACCCCATTAAAAATTTAAATGAGGTTGCAGGGGTGTAAATAAGACAGGCACTTAGCCTAGCATGGTTAATTAGCCTGGTACTATAATTCCTCACCAGCTCTTTGGATATCAGCTAAATTGGCAAGGAACAGAAGTTTTAAAACAAAGCACAAGCAAAATGAATTAATTATTAAATGTTCTTGGTACACACTTTTGTCTTGTTTCCACTTTATTGCTGCCACTGAAATAGGAACTGCTGTCCCTCTGGTGCAGGTTGACCTCCATGTTCGTCACAGTAGATGGTAGTTCATCCTTGATTCTCTTCCTTTGTAGCAGAAAACTGTAAAAAGAAAAAAGTGACAGAATTTTGCATCAAAACCAAGCTTTTTTTCCTTTTCCTGAAAGTGTTTGACCAAAGACAACATCTTGGCTGCTAAATCTGGTGGTGACTTGTTTTTTTCATGAAATCCATCTGAGTTGAGGAAGGAGGGGTGGGGAGGGGAGGGTGATCAAGCCCTTAATGAGTTGGGAGCTTGTGGGTGAACAGCTAAGAGGGTGTTAGGCTAATTAAAGGCTTGCTAAGAAGAGGAGCAAGGAAACTCCTGCTGTGTGCAGCCAGTGTGCTGAGCTCAGCCTTGTCTGTACTTCCCTGTGAAGGGAGGTGGAATGTGGTCCAGCCACCCTGCTCTGCTATGGATGCACTGGCAGCACTGATGAAACTAAAACCACATCATCTCTTAAGGGGCTGAGTATGCCAAACGAGAAGGCTTTATCTCAAATACCATATCTGCTGTGCTTTATGTCTCCAACAGCAACTCCTGCAAGAATCTCTAGGGATGGTTTAAAGCATCATTGTATTGTCTTTCCCAGGTGTCTGAGAAGTGGCATGTGCCTGCTCAGGTGCTCTCTGGGCAGAGGTGAGCTGCACAGCTGGTTTACTCTTGGTTTCTTTTGGGAGGGGAAGGAAACTTCTCTAACCTTGTTCTTTGTGATATTGTAGCACTGTTCTGCCTCAGCAGGTTAGATGATATTTCTTCGTCTGATCAACTCTGCTGTTCTGGCCAGGCTGTGCTTGAATTTTTAACTGTATCCGACTTCTCGTTTGTCCAAAAAAATTAGAGTTCACTTAAATATTACTTTAATGTTGTAGCTTTCCCATGCTTATCTTCAAGTTTAAACAAAAACAACAGAAGCCCCCCACAGTTGCTATTGAAAGGTAATTGGACTGCATGGGTGAAAGTTTTTAATGAGTTTTTGTTTGTTTTAATCTGGGGATTAAGCAGTTTACTCTTGCAGCTCTAGGGAGGTGGATTCAGATAAGCAAGTATGTGGCAGTTTTTCCTGAAGGCTCTGCAAGGAGCATTTTCATCTGGAGCTGCTGATGGCTGGGGTCCATGTGGGGGATAGCGTTGCTCATGGGGCTTCTCTGGGGAGCTTTGGGCATCGGGACCAGGGCAAACCACCCTGCAAATTGGTTTGGCTCTTTCATTTCTGCTTCCTGCCCTGTGCAGGTGGGATGCTGTCCCTCTTCCTGATCTGACACAGGATGCAGTGACTAGAGCACTGTCTTTTTACTTCATCTTCTGGGAAGAGTCATAGGCTTTTTCCCTTTTTTTTGATAACAAGCTTTCTTTAGATGGGGGGAGATCTTGTGGTGTGTTTCCTCCTGGCTGACACTTCAGGCCACGTGGGTGCAAGGGCAGGCGAGCAGTGTTGTTCTGAACCTCTTCATGAAAATACGCTGGGGAGAAGAACTGCCCTTGACAAAGGACAGTGAAGGCTGCAGAAGGGTGATCAAGAACTTAGAAAGAAGCATGAGCTCTGACTAGAAGTGAGCTGGGTGGGCTTGCAGTCATCCTCCCTTCTGGCACCTGACAGGACTTGAGCTAAAACCTTGGTACCCTGGAGACTGTTGCCCATAATAACAGATCCACCTCCTAATCTATGTCATCTGTGATGGATCCTTGCTGGGTTTGTCTAGAAAGTGAAGCTTAAATCAAATGTTTTCTTAACTCTTGGGCTGTTGGTTGTTCCTTTCCCAGGCAGTGTGGTTGAATTGGATACTTCTGAGCAGACACCTTCAAACAGCTTTTTGCAAGAGAAAATGGAATTAACATCTCTGCTGGGGCTTATTTTTTTGTGATTGAAAAAAAAGTACCATGCCCACAGCCCTTTTCATGTGGAAGCATTTTGTTGAGAGAAGTAAACTCTGTATCTGCCTTCATCTGTCTTGTTCTGCCCTGTCCACTTACAGGTCATGGTCATTAAATCTGGACTGATTTGAATGCCCTCACTTGATAAATCACCTCTTTCTTGTCTTGATTTTTACACTGGTTAGTTCAACAACTGCATACCTCAGGTTAGAAGAGCTGTTCTGCAGCAAACTAGGGAGCAAACTTGTTATCAATACGGTGTGTTTGGCAGCATTCTGTTTTTTTCCCTTTAAAATAGCCTTGTGTTGCTAAACCTACTCTCTAGCCTGGCTCAGTGTGAAAGCAATTGTGTGGTGAATGCTGCTGGAAATGCAGCTCTGAGGAATGATTGTTTCTGACCTTAATACAGAAGCAGGCCCGTGGTCCCTGGTGGAATATCTTTTGCCTTCCTGCCCCCCCCCCCCCCCNATGAGCCAGGACTGAAAAAGCAAGTGTGAATCCCCTCAGATTTGTGGGGGAAGTAGGTTAGGATCAGAATCTAAATCTCTCCTTGTACTGTCTTTGCAATGTCGAAGAGCCCTCTGCTGGGAAGCGGCTTCTGCAGTGCTTGGGCTTTGGCAAGCAGATACTGAAGACTTTCTGCAGCTCAAACATCAGCTCAGCTCTGCTGCCAGGGGTATGTTCCCTTTCCTAGATGTGGCAAGGATTTTCCTCTGTTACACAAAAGCTTTGGACATGTAATTTCTCTTCTCTTGAAACTTATATGGGTGGGATCCTGCCACATAAAGCAAGATAACCTAACCCAACAGATGTGTTCTTCCCAATAGTCCCTTTCCTTGGCTCTGTGCAATAGGCCAGATGCTGATACTTCCCATGAGAGGTCATGCTTGATTTGGCTCCCCTCCCAGAGCAAAGCATGTAGGACTACATTCATGCAACATGGTCTGCAAATACCCCAGATAGCTGTGCAGTGAACGTGGCTGGGCTTAGCTGAACTCATCAGTATGGGGGTTTTACCCTGATGATTCTGCATAGCTTCTGCACCCACTGCTTGCTTGGGTATCTTAACCCACTGCGGTACGGTACTCTGCCCAGAAAACCGTCTGCACACGATGAGAGCCCATCTACATTCCTACCAGCCGTCTCCTTCCACGCTGCTGCAAGTGCTTGTTCTTGGCAGCATTTTGGAGATGTCGGATGGTGACATTATTACTGATCATGTGAAAGCAACAGATTAATAATAAAAGAGAGTTGTCCTAGAAAGGCCTTCCTGTCTTGACAATCAGCTGTGATTTGTAAAAGCAGTGCAGAAAATGAACCTCACTGGAAGAAAACGTTTGGCAGAGACTTCTTAATTCTGCTTCTTCCTGTTCTGGCAAGAGAAGTTAGTCATAGACCCCCATCCCTAATCCTGTCGTTATTTACACTCCTCTGCTTCCTATACTGTATGCACACGTCGGTGACCAAGGCCCAATGCTGCTGCATGGGTGTGAAGTGGAAAAAGATTAGCTATGGGGTGCATGGTGGACAAGACACTTCAGTCTGCCCCTGCAGCCCTTTTCCTTTGTGAGTGGCTCCAATACACACAGGAGGGAAAGAAATTGCCTCCTTACTTAGATGCATGGCCCATCTGTGAAATGGGTGTTATCCTTCTCACCCTGGTGCAGCATCCCTGGGAGAGGGTGGGACTGATGTCACATCACTTCTGATTTTGTACCGCAGAAGAGTTATAGTGGGGGCAGAAATTAATACATGACTGCTCCTGTAGCTTGCTCTGTCCAGCCTTTTGAAGTCTGTAATTTAACACTTATGAATCCCCTTGCTCTGTTGCATGACAAGACCTGTAGATGGAGAGAAGACAGGTAGCTTTGACCAAAACATTGCCCTAAGAGGCAACATCATGATACCTCTTAGGTTGGTAGTTTGGTGTCTGTGGGGCTCTTGCAGAGATCAAAGCAGGCATTGAGTCCTCTGCCATGTTTTGGCCAGCCAAAACTTGAAAAGTAGAATTTTGCTCAATAGTGTGTGAACCCAAGCTTCCCCAGTCACAGCGCAGCTGGGTGTCACCATGCTCCGCAGCGCTCTCCTTTCCTTCATGGGCACATTATGCAGGTAGGTTTTAGACCTGCACTCTCTGCAGCCATCGCTCAGCTCACAGGAGCCTTTGCTCAGTGCTTGTAAAGGAGAGGTCTTGGTATACTGCATCTTCCTGAAGTCATGCAAAGAGTGGGCTCACCACTGGAAACCAATTAGTGTCGGCTGCTGGTTAATCACAGCTTGGCACTCATCAGGTGCTCCTAGGCATTCAGACACTACAGTGCTGGGTACCATGTAAAATGACAGCTTAGGCTATCATGAAGCACAATGATGCTCCGTGTTACTCTCTAGACATCATTGTCTTCTGAGTTTGGTGTGAGGGAGGCTGGGAATGGAAAGGATGGAGAAAATGAGAACTCCAGGTTTTGTCCTGCAACCTCCTTCCCCCCCCCGCCCCCCGTTTTTAATTCCGTTTGTGACTGTCAGTGATCTATCACCACCTGATGAGAGACTCTTGCAGCTCAGGGCACAGCAGGCTATTTCTCTTGTGTGCTAAACCTGACAAATGATGGTTTCTTGAATGTTCTGAGGAGTAAAAAGTGTTTGCAAATATTAATGGAAAATATTTAAAGACAGAAACATCCCACATCAGTGAAGGTTTCTTCAGCTGAAAACACAGGCTCCAATCTAACTCCGTTGCCTTCAGCAAGGCTGTGACAACAGTGGCTTCAGCTCCAGCTTGTTACATGCCATTACACCAAAACAACTTTCTTCATTGCCGTCGTAGCCCATTTGTAGCACGTTCCTGACGGTGGCGTTTGCACCAAGCGCTGCGCTGAGTGCTTTGCTGGTGCTGCTCTCCCATGGCGTGGGCTTACAGCCGCTGCCCTGTGCTCACGGCAGCGCTGTCAGTAATTCGGATTTCCTCCTGCTTGGGAGGAGCGAGGAGCGTGGATTTCTGCAGCTGTGTGAAGTCCGTAGACAAGTGTGAAGCCTGGCTGAAGCCATCTATGAGGAATGGGTTGCTGGTACTTTGAGTTGCCAGGAGGAAGAGCTGGTCCTGTGACCCCCTTCCCTGCAGCACGGGATGGTCCGGAGGGGCCAAGGTCCCTCTTTGCAGTTGATTTGCGAGGGCTCTGGTGCCATCACGGGCTGAGGCTTTTACTTGCAGGACACTGGCTGTTGTCCAGCTGCTTCAGAAACTACTGATCGTGGGTTTATGCTGGGTCAGGGAAAGGCCTTTTGAAGGCAGTGTGAGGTGGTGTCATTTCTCTCTGCTGAGCCACAAAAGTCATCGTGGGTATGTATGTTTTTGTAGTGAAAAAACTTTTTTTGAAAAAAGCATAGGGAGCTTTTGCCACCCTGAAATAGCAAATCCCATCCTATGGATATCACTAATGGATCAGTCCAGAGCCCCATGGTAAAGCCCAACCACTGCCATCTCTGGTGACTATTAATAACTCTGGGAACCCCCAAAACGCCACTAAAAATTTGTTATTTTGTCTCAGACTTCTTTTCTTGGTGCTCTCCTATAGTTTCTCCCAACCTGAAAATTTGAACGCCTGCTACAAGATTGTCAAGTCCTTCAAAACTAAAACCTTTGACATGTGACCTGGGAATCTCATTTTCCAGGGGATTCCGGCTGTTTGCATCTTTCTTAGGTTGTACCATTGTCACAGCAGGGAGTTAAGTGTCTTATTTTTTTTTTTCTTTCCTGTTTCAATGAAGGCAAAGCAGAGCCTACTTTACAGAATACAGTGTTTATTTAGTCTAGCAAAGAGTGGCAGATTTTGGATTTCTTCACTCTTGGAGATGAGTCTGTAACTCTGCCCTAGACTACTCTCGCATTACCCTAACTGCAGTAGAAAATACAAACCTCTGCTTGGACTGTAAGTGTTTCAGTGTTGAAGTCTCCTGGTGTCACTAGGGGAGGAGACAGGATACCACCCATCCTCGATAGGTCCACGTGGCACATCACAAGCAAGAGCTAGGATTCGGTGCATGCAAACAGAGTAATGGGATCAGCTTAGATGTAACATAGGAAGATCTATAGAGCAAGGACGGCTCACAGCAGAAACTGCTATAGGTGCAGTGTACCTGCCTGCTTCAGCGAGCAAGGGGCATTTGTGACCGCTGTCAGATGTTCAGAAGTGCTCCTACAGCTGGGCTCTAGGTGAATGCCTGATTTGGATAGGTTCATGTCTGTGGCCAAGAAAACGTAATGCTTGCAGTTTTTTTGGTTGGAGACTAGTGCCTCGACCATGAGGCACTAGCATTTCATTATATGTTTATCTTGCTTCTTCTGTAAGATGAACCTTAGCCAAAACTGAAGAGTATATACAAGTATGATACCCAAAATAGTTCACAATGGGCTGCAAATGCACATGAAAATCCGAATGCTTTCTGAATCTGCTGGACTTTGCACTTTTGGTCCTTGCTACTTTCAGTCTTTTCTGTTTCTTTTCTTTCAAGCTGTTGCTGAGGCCTCTGAAAGGCCAAAAAGTGCCAATTCAGGAGGGAAAATGTGAATTTTGAAAAAGCTCTTGTGTGAAGCACAAACCTCCAGCTTGAGGTTCAGCTATGTGATGCTCGCTTCCATTTTTCATCTTATGAGACTACCAAGTGTTATGTGCATCCTGCCCACGGCTGCCGGGCTGTGTTGCACCTCTGCTCCTGAAATACAACATTTATGAAGTTTGTAATTTTTTTAGAAGCATAGCTTCCTCCTTGTGACCACCAAGTGGTGCTCTGCACTGCACCTTGCAGCAAGGCAAGCTGTTGGCGTTTTGGGATGGGGGGTTAAAAAGCTGTTTTCAGCAGTAGGAATGGGCTACAGAGGAGGAGGAAACAAGAGCCCTTTCTTTTCCCTTCGCAGTGGTTGTGCTACAAGGACTACATTATTCACATCTTTACGCTGTGGCTGCGTGATGATTGATGTAGCTTGGTGATGATCAGACGTGATAAGTAGTCTTGGCACTTTCAATTTGGATGTTCAGCTTGGCTGCCTGCTAGACTGTGGAGGTACAGAGATGGCTATCTGCTGCTTCAAACCTAGATCCTGGCAGGTGTCTCTGATTTGGCTTGCTAAAATCTCAAGAAGCTTCTAAAAACCTTGTCCCAAACTAGTTTTTCAGAGATAAATATCTGATCCCTGTTTTTTCTTGGCAGCTTTTTCACCCAGTCCATCTAGGGAAAACCTCTGTTCCTGTTCCTCCTCTCCAGGGTGCTAGCTGTTTAGTGTCTTTGCTATTAAAGTTTGGAAACGTTTATAGCTGTGTTGCTCTCAGCAGAGGTAAAAGACCTACATTAACTTGTCTTTGCAGGTTTCCTGCAAGCACTCTCCAGGTGCCATTCTCAGGTTTACAGAAGCTGTGTATTTTGTATGAAAACATGTGGTTTGATAGAGAAAATTCTTATGTTGATTTGAAATGATGGGCACATTATAAGACAGAAACTGCCTATAAAATGTAATGGGAATTTAAGGGGCTAACTACATCCCTGTAAGCTCCATTAGATGCTCTGTGTTGTATAATTGTTTGCAGGAGTGATCATTCCTTTCCAGGTACTGAAAGCCATGCTATAGCAGGATGATGCAGTTAAATTCAAACAGCAGCTCATTTGTATGAAATGTAGGGCTAGAATTGAAAGGTGGCAAGTGGGATTTTCTTGTCTGGTGAGCTGGAAAAAACGTGCAGTGTTTTAAAGCAAATCCTTGAATTAGAAGGAAAGGAGATGCCATGTAACAGCGCAGTGAATGCCGTGGTTTTATAATGTGCACTGATTTCTCTAGGTATTCCAGTCTGTGAAGTAGAGGCCAAAGGAAGGAGGCCAGCTCCCCCCAGTTAATTTAAGTCAGATAGCCACCAACTAAATAGCTTCCCCAAAGTTCCCCAGCTTGTTTCTTGGGTGCTTTGTGCAACAGCTGTGCTGCAGTGCCATTGCATCCCAGAGCAGAAAGGAGAAGAGTGAAGCAACACCTGCTTTACTTACAGCAGGTGTGATATGTGCAGCCCCTCAGGTGTCCTACCTCAGCTGCTCCATCTTATTGCAGTGTCTGTAACCTATATGAGGTACAACTCCAACAGAAATAAAGGGATATCTAGATAACAAATGCTGATTTGGCTGGATTGTTAGTTTTTAACATGGTCTTAGGCCCCATGTCTAAGCAAGCTGCTCAGATGCAGGGTGATGGGCTCTCCCAGTCTGAGTACATCAGGAGGGAGTTTTTCTACAGGGCTGAGCAGAGCTTCGTGTAAATTAGATACAGTGCATAAATTTAGCTTTTGTCTTTGAAAAAACTAACCATCAGAAATTCAAAGCATGTCATTATTCCAGATACTATCTTTTCATGGAGGGTAGCTCCATTAAGAGCTATTAAATAGCTCAGATGAAAATTCTGGCTCAGGAAGTCCTTGAGTCTTTGATAACTAAAAGCTGGGAAGAGAGGCTGTGGGAAGACTGGCTCTGTGTGTGCCCTGCTCTAGTCTTTCTTCAGCATCTGCGGCTAGCTGTGGTCAGAAATAGGATGTGGGCAGAACGGGCCTTTGGTTTGATCCAGTGTGGTCATTCTTGTGTTGCCATTTTAGACTAGCAATAAAATATGGCTTGAATATTTATCTCTCCATATGTTAACAATACAGTCAGCTTTGGAATGAGATGGGTATCTACTCTAGTGGAGAATCCCCAGGGATTTCCTTGGCATCACATTTATCTGCTCTCACATGAAGTGTTGGCCGCACTGCCTTCTTTCTAATACTCAGTTAAGTCTTCCTTGGTTGTACCTTTACCTGGTGTAAATCTGTTGTGACAGGAGTGCTGGTACAAACCTGCTGAGGATCACTACCATCACCGCTGTTCTCCTGCACCCAAGAGCCGATCTGCCAGCGTGCATCAAAGCGAGATGCTTTTTCTGGAGGAGGGGCTGTATCAGTCTAATTGGGCTGGAAAGCAGCGTCCTTTCCAGAACTTATTAAAGTTAAAAATAGAACCAACTTATTGCTGCTTCCAAGATTGGAAATCAGGGAAATAATTCTCACTTGAGCTGAAATTAGTTGAGCAGAGAACACTATAGTTGTATAGACTCAGGTATTTGTACACATGGACATGCTTGTTTGTACTCCACTATTAGGAAGCAAAATAATAGTATTTCCCGCTAATGCATTTGATGGTCTAAGACAACATCTCATTGTTACTTAGCAACTTCAAATGGTGGTGAGCTCTTCCAAATTAACACCTTTGGGTGTCTTTCCCATTAGAAAACAGGCAGAAGTTCATTCAACTGGTTTGCCTTTGGAGAAGTGGTATCAGCTGGCTGTCTTGGTGCTCACCTATAGAGATGTATGAATCTTCCATCTCGTGGGATCTTTGCTGATGTTGTTTTTATGTCTCCCTGGCCAGAGGGTGAAGAAGAGGAAGAGGATGAAGAGGAGGAGGAAGAAGAAGAGGAGGAAGAGGAAGATGAGGAGGACAAAGACATAGATTCGATGGATGAAAGCATGGAGGGTGACACTGAGCTGCCAGGTTTCACGCTTCCAGGCGATACCTCTCAGGAGCCCATAGCTGGCCTGGAAAACCCCGTGGCCCAGCTGGCTGGGGTGTCCTACCAGGTTCCCGACACCATCGAGTGGGAGCAGCAGAACCAGGGTCTGGGTAAGAGAAAAAGCACCTTCTTCCTTTACCCTTACAGAGGACATGTCTCCTGCTCTTCACTTTGCATGGGACAGCCCCTCGTGCCAGGGAGTCTCACGGGTTTGCTCCCAAGCTAAACACGGAGCAGGTTCATTTCTGAGGAAACCCCATCCCTCAGTGACGACTGGTTGAACTGGGATGGGTCCCAGGCAGCGTGACCTGAGTTTTCATTTTGGGGAGAGCTGCTCTGAATACTCCGGAGCTGATCGTTCATTCCCAGAGCTTAGTGTTGTCTTGCTCTGAGGGTGGACAAATGAATACTTCCCAGGTGAGGGGAAATTTCAGTGCCCTTTGCTTGAAACGGGTTGGTGCAGGGATATACATCCTGTGAGGACCAAGTGAGTAGGGTAGTTGGATAGTTGCTTATCAGCCCATTTGCTACTTCAGGAGCATTCTTGTAAGTGCCTTTTTTTCTGGCATTTTTAAGGGGTATATGGTCCAGCATACACCATACAGTTTATTCCTGCTGTACCTATAGGTCCTGTGTTTTATGACTGGACTAATTTATTCCACCTAGGAATAGCTTATCAGTATTTATATGTGTGATGTCCATCAGATGCAAGTCAAAGCTGGTGTGGGACAAGGTGGAGTTTAGAAGGGAACTTGCCCAGCTTGGCTAAGGGCACTGGAATCATTTCCCAGCATACTCAATTTCCAAGCCAAGCCCCATAAAAAGCAGCGGGAACCTTTCAGGTGAATTGGTGGGAGCTGAACCATGTCTCTACAGAAGGTCTCTGTGTCTGACTATGAGGGAAGTAGCTGTTTTGAGAAGCTCGTCAAATAAAGAAACCCCGAAACTCTTTTATATGTTGTGTTAGAAGAACTATCATTTCCCCTGAATGTTTAATTTTGATTTAACCTGGTGGTTCTCCCCCTGTAATGCTGTTTCTAGCCTGCTTTAGCGTTATTAGCTTCCTTTCAATTGAATTAAAGAACATATTTCAAGAACTCCGTGGGAGGGTTGCTCTTTGAGGGCAGACTGAGTTTGCACCAGGTCTGATATCTCCCTGTCCCACTAACTCTTGCTTGAAAAACATTGTATTGGATGGTTGCCATGTCAGATCTCTTTCACGTGTCATTGTTATTCCATCAGGCTGGACAGGAGCTGTGTGAGGGGAATAATTCTAAGTCTTTAAGGCTTCCTGGTTGGCTTTGGTAAGCCAGATTAAAGAGTTACGTGACAGTGGTCAGAGGAAAAGTGTGTAAGAAACGTAGGGTTATGATGGGAGTTGCATCAGCAGCTCTGTGTTCTCATCTTACTCATTTCCTTGCTGCAGGATCTTTGTGGTGTCTTGAGAGAAAATGAGAGGAGCAGCATATTTTCTGCACTCAGGGGTGCAGTGGGCTGCCTTGGTGAGCTCTGTACGACTGCTAGCAGTAGCGAGAAGGTAGCATTAAGCTGTTAACCATCTAAAGCTATTTGCCTGGTTCAGGACCGTCGGTACCACGACGGATGGCTTGGCAGAGCTTTGCCTCTGAATCAGTCAACCCTGGCTAAGGGTGCCAGTGCTTTGTAACGTGTTCAAGAGAGGCAACGTTTTCCAAACTCTGAGGTGTGTCCCCACACACCAGAGATCACGTTGGGCAGCGTGGAGGAGGATGGCACTGATATCTCTTCAGGGATCTCGGTACCTTTAACCATCCCAGCTAGGGTGGCTGATGCAATGTCGTCTGGCTTGGGTCCCTGGAGGGCTCTGACAGGAGTTCTGTTCCAGAACAGGGTGCAGGGCAATGGTTAGTTTGTCTGGAAGGGTGTCTAGAGACTGCTGAAGATGCTGTTGTATATGGTGTAGGCTGTTGCCATGAACTTTGGGGCTACAGAGGAGGTTGTTCTGCATAAGTCATCAGGCACAGCTCTGTTCATAGCTGATGCAGGTCTGAACTAGACCCATGGCTGCGTTTCCAGCACTACCACCTTCACTGCTGGAGGAAGAGGCTCGGGGTAGGAGACGCCTATCAGATGCATTGGGAAATGAGGCAGGTGAGAAAGCAGTGACCAGAGGCTGAAGCTGTCGCTGGTGTGCAGTAAACCTCTCTGGCTGGAGAGACTGTAATAACGGTGCACAAAAAATAAACAGGCCTGTGCTATGAAACAACAGGTAGCTTTAACACTCCTTGTGTAATAGCATGAGGGGTCCTTGCCCTAGCACAGAGCCATGCTGGAGGATGCACTTTGCAATATCTCTTCCGGAGATCTGCTTCTGAACATATGGGTCCAGTTTAGTTTCTGATGTTTAATATTGCATCATCCTGCAGCCTTCATCCCTCACCACCTTCTCTCTTTCTTAGACCTTGGAAAGGACATCTTTCCAAAAATTTCAGACAGGGAATAAATTGGCAAAAGGCAGGATTTTTCTCCCTAACTTATGTTTTATTGACCCTCATGCAAATTGGAGGAGCCCTTGTGAAGTCTGTCAAGTTGGGTCAGCTGCAGAGCACCAAGTCCGGGCACCTGAAGGTTGGGCAGATGTGAATTTTTGCGTTCTCTCGAAGTGCCTGGCTGGATTATGTGTCACCAGATCCAAATGGTTTGGATTGCCTTTTATTTTTAAGCTGTTGCAGTCTGTGCAAGCAGCTGTGAGGGAGTTCATCTTTAGGAGTTAGATGAGACTTTTGTGCAGTGGTGTTGTAGGCGAGAAAAGAGGGGACGCGGTAGGATCGGTCTCTCTGCTTGTGACTCGCCCCTCTTATTCCACCAGGTAAACACTTATGTAAAGAGCCATTTGTTCTTCTTATGTCTAGACAACCTTAATGGCTCTTCAGTATTGCTTCCTTCCCCACCTACAATGTGCTGATGCCCACAGTGCTGCTAAGAGGAAGGGAAATTATTTATGTTTTAGAGGCACAAAGAAAACCAAGGACTTACATGAGCTCAACTGAAAATCTGAGGCCACGCAAGGAGCTGAACCGAGGTGTTCAAAGGGCTCATTTGCTGGGGGTGCATGGGGAATGGGAGATGCTATCGCATCTCCGTGGCGGTGCTGGGCTCCTTTTCCGTGAGATGCTGTTGCAGTAGTGCAGCCCTTTCCCTCTTCCCAGTCTGTGCCAGGTGGGAGTTTCTGCCCTGGTTCTCTGGCCTTGGGGGCATGGGCACATGCTGGGCTACTACTGTGTCCGTACCTGTGTCCACACCTGGTCCTAGTTACTTGTTTCTTTATGGGGTGTATTAGGGAGAACAGGAAGGGTGGAAAAAACATATAGCTTGTGTCAGCAGGAGGTGGATTGTTAAGAACAGAAGAAATCCCCCAAACCTGGCAGGAGGCCAGAAGAGCTGCCCACATTGTTCTGCTGGAGTGCCTGAAGAGACCAGACTCACTGTGAAGGGCTCGTAAAACTTTAGATCTGCCAGTCGTGTGCATGGACTATTCTTTGAAACACTTTTTCTCTAAGTGCTTTTCATCTAAAGCTACCTCTTTGAAATCCATTTCCTTTAAGTGTTTTTCTTCTAAAGCTAAAATTAACTTGACTTTAATTTTAAGACGGCTTTGTAACCGCTGGACTTCCCCAGATGCAGTCCCTGGAGGGGGGAGCTGCAGTTCTGAATGCAGCTGGGTCAGGGGCCCTGCGCTCCCGCCTGCCTCAGCCCATGGCATGCATCTTTGTGCATCACGGGGAAGAACTCTGCACTTCCCTTCCTTCGCCAAATAGTGCTGAGATGTGAAGAGTTTCCCCTCTTGTGCCAGTGAAATATGGTTTAGAGGGGGAGGTGGTTCTGCCTGAGCTGGGATATGGCATAGGAAAGGAAGACCTGAAGAAAGATAACAGTACCCAACGCAGTACAAAACGAGGGTACACCATCTAACTTTTACACTTGGCATTTTTCATCTTTCAAATACTTTGCACATAGGTCCTTCTCCTGGGGATGCGTCTGTCCTCTGACCTTCAGAATTTTGACATTTAATGCTAAAATCTGTAGTACAGAAGAGCCCAGAAGTATTGGAGTAGCTATTCTCAGGTCAGTTATTACTGAGTTTGCTTGGTCTGATGGCTGACACACTGCAAATCCCTAGAGAACAAGTGACTTGATCCACAAGCAGCTTGGCAGAGCAAGAGACAGTTTGGATTTTTGTAGTGGTCAGTGAGAAAGTGCTGGAGAAACAGAATCATTAAAAATGTCAATTCTGGGAAGTCAGATGGTCCTACATTAACTCCAGCTGAGCAAAAGCAATTTATAAGCACCAGTAATGAGGCTGTCAGTTTTACAGTCCATCAGCTGATTCTCTAACCAGCTGTCATGAATGGGTGATTTAGATGGCTCAAAGAACCACCAGCAAAGGTATTAGCAAAAGTGGTTTTAATATGGTGTTGTAAAAGTGCAACTTAATAAAGTTCGATGGCAAGGTTCACTATTAATTGCTGCATGGAAGAAACACACAAAGGAAAATTGAGTTACACTTGAGTTAGAATGATTCACAGAGAGACCGGGGATGCAAAAGGGTAAGGAGGACCATCCCATTGAGTCATGAGGTTCAGCATGGACCCCCTTGCTTCCTAAACTCCTGCCTCAGAGAGGAGTCTAGGTGCGGCTAAGTCCAAACCTAGTCTCAGACTTGGTCAACAGTTTACGTCTAAGGGCTTATATATGCAAAATTTATTTCATTAGTATCAATTCAGCATGCAATCAAAGTTACCAAGACAAAATCAAAGTTACTATGCTACAAGGTTATGCATGATATCAGTTGCTTACCAAAGATCTGCTGTTGGTAAAAGGTCTCTCTGCCTTGAAGAGCAACCTTGAGAGGTGTCCCAGCTCAAGAGGAGATCACTGCCATGCAGCCACGCTGCCTAGCAGGGAGAGCTCAAAGAAGGCTCACTTAGGCTGTCGTATTTATGGGATAAAGTGGTTGGCTCGTAGTCAAATTACATGCGATGGAAAAGGTATGCAGGAGACTCCTTGTACCCACAAGTTTCTTTGTTCCTTGATAAATGAGATTTGGAAAAGCCACTCTCTATTCATGTGTTAATTGCATGATTAGTGTTCCAAGCTCATATGCATCGAGGCTCACGGTGCCACTCTGCTCCTTTGTGGGTTTTCAGAGAACAGATTGAAACACGAGGAGTTCATGGCACGGCTACGGCTCAGCCCTTTACCTCTTCCGGAGCCTGCACCAAACCACCGCCAATCTAGTCAAGGGGTCGAGCGCACCCATCGCACCAGCAATATTTATACAAAAAGTAAAGCATGTCATCTGTGCCTTTATAAAATAGAAATTGATCTTCCAAAAACCATTCTGATGGCCTGCAGCTCTGGAGAAGGAAGGTCTGAATATGCTTTGGGATCTCTTTTGCTGTCCCGTTCAAACGCTTTGTCTTCAGAGGTTGCCAGCAAAGGACACAGCAGTACTTTGGGACCTCTCTGCAATCTGTGCAAGATGTCTTTGACCTTTCTCTGCTTGTTCCTTGGTTTGTACATGGGTGGTGTGCGGTAGGTGAACACTAACTGTTCGGAGAACATGACTGAGGCAGGTAACTTGAGCTTTCTGGTAATGAATAAAAATACATCATTTTTCCCTGCTACCTCTTTTGTGATGGTTTATGTGTTACAAGGAGAACTGCAGTTGGTTTAGATGGGTTCAAACCTATGAACAGTGTCTGGGTCCTCCTTTAGTTATTCCTCATGATGGTCTTTGTTGTACACCTCTATGGAGATAAACGCCCTCTACTTTGGTGGTGGCTACTGTGACTGTGTTCTTCCCCCACTTCTGAAGAGTATTTATTGTCCTGGTGTCTGGGACACTCCTTATTTTACAGACCATGAGCCAAGTCATAGCAACTTAGCTTGAACTGTTATGGGAATGTTGTGGTAGAGCACGAAAATGTCCCCAGGCTCCCAAGCTGTTTATTAATGCTATAGTGCTTGCCTATCATCCACATTTCAAGATGAAGTCCTTAACTGGGACCTCCTGCTATCCATAGTAAGGTAGCAGCTGGAGGTCCACGGCAAATTACTAAGCCTTTAATTTTGCTGCTTTGGCTCATGTAGTAGTTTGCTTCGTGCATTCAAAATGTATAGAGTGTGTGGAGTGGCAATGGCATTGGCTTCTTCAGGCATATAGGGTTGTGATGTTTTGAGTGTATGGCTCAAATTGTCTAAGCAGAGGTTGTTATGGTGGACTTCGGTTGTTTAAGATGTTGACTGAAACCAGTTGCTTATCCTAGGCTACCACTAATATGAGATAATAGCTGTAAACAGAGGAGAGGCTGATTTGAACCAGAAACCTTAACAGAGGAAACTCCATTGTTATGCTCAAAATCTTGTTGTATGGGCAAAGAGGAGGCATACCTCATATATATATAAACCCAAGAATTTATTGCTAATATAATTGAAATCTTAAGAGTCTAATCATTATTAGTCCAGATCTAATTATTACAGGAAAAGAAACAATAATGTAGTTAGGATTGTTATACACATACTTCCTAGTTTCTGTGCTTTATCCTGGTGTTATGCTTGTCCTTCCCTTGCTTCTCTGGATCCTAAGGTTGGTTTCATTCAGGGGTTTGTGGTGAGTTTATTAGGGTGGGTCATCAACATCTGGAGTCCTTTGCCAGGAGGAATACAATGTTCACATTGATGGTTTCTTCTTCCTCACTTTAGGGTCCACTTGAAGTCATTTTTGTATGTTTGCTAGCATGCTTTTGCACCTTGCTCTTTCTTCATTGATCTGCAGTTCCATATTACATCTGAATTTACTATATATGTGGTGGCTTTTATATATGTTAGGTACTATTTTTTGTTCTCTTGTTTACCCTAAACCCATTTTTGTTTAGGTCTGCATTTCTTCTTCTGACCGTTGGTGTGTTGTTTATATGCACCTGCTTGTGGCAATGGCAATACCATATTGCAGGGCTACATGATTATGCTGTAGCTTGTAAGAAGCCACCTGAGTTGCCTGGTTCCCCAGCATCCATCATTGATTTCCATCTACCCATGGAGATACTGTACACAGTGGATTTTGGACTATCCCTGTTGATGGGAATTAAAGATATAAAAAAATAAAATGGCAGTTTAGAAAGAAGTGATGAAGTGTGACAATGTAATTCTCAACGCATAGTTTCCAAGATATATACCATGTCTGCATTTCATGTATTTTTGTGCGTAGGGTCTTAGTTCTTACAGTACTGGAAGGTCATATACCACTCTCACTTAGGCAATGACAAGGCACTTGCATAATAAACACACTTTTGGAATGTGATTTTTTTTTTTTTTTTATGGATAAAAAATATTTGCAGCTTTGAGTAGTTACTTACAGAGAAAATAGCTCTAGCTGTATTGCGGATCTGTGGTCGCAAATTATACTGCATAAACCATATAATGGATGCCACCGGTTAATGATGGTAAGGCAGAGCAGCAGCGGCAGAGGAGTGGAAGATGATGAATATTTGAAATGTCATTTTTACAGGAAGCTAGGATTAATGCTTTTATGGGCAAAAATAACCAGCATTAGGAAGACAGAAACTGAGACTCAGAAGTTAGTAGTATGTTCTTTAATTGATGCCCAAAATGGATCTATTTTAAGTACTCTTACAGCTCATGTTATTGGAACATCAGAGTGCCTTTTAATCTTTAATGCATATATCTTCTTAATTACCCTGGGAAGGGTATCCATGTTTTACAGGTGGTAAGCAAAAACACAGAGAGGCCAAGTGACCCCACCAGTTTCATGAGGGAGCCTTTAGCAGAGTAGGGATTTGAACGAGGTGAATTAAATTAGTGCTTGGGCATTTCCTTTCGCTCGCTGGAAGAAGGATGTGTGCACCCGCATTTCTCCCTGGAAAAGGCACAAAGGATGACACAAAAAGTCACCATCCCAACAGAAGGGACCGAGTCTGTAGAAATCCCAGGTGAGAGAGGCTGGCAGAAGCCAGGATCAGGAGCAGACCCAACAAATTTTTCTTCCTGATGTGTTCGAAGTGCAGCTGCCTGCAGCAATCCTGCCCTCTGTAGCTTTGCCCCGTACATGTTTAAGGGAGTTTTGTTGCACAAAGCATTGGCCACGCGAGGTCTGTGTTCCAGACAGCTGCAGATTGAAATGAGCAGTCTCAGAAATATAGATGATTATTTTTCCTGTCTTTCTGGGTACTCTAAATAATTTATACAGTTCCATATGTTCCTTGCTAGCTCCCCTTCCCTCTCCCAAGCAGTAATAAAGCTCCGATCATCAATCTGTGCCTAAATCAAGTTTCTGTTCCTCGTGAGGGACATGCACTCTGTTTGGAATGACTTCTTTTTTAACTGTTTTAAGAGATTGTTCACGGTTGCATCTTAATCCTGGAGCAGACTCATATTTAATCAGCTTTGCCGTGTCAAAGGAAATTTTGCATGCACATGCCTGTAAACAATAACGATCCTCTCTGCCAGCTTGGTGTGATGTAGGCTATTGTACCAACAGAGCAGCTCCCAGGAGGGAACAACTCACATCGGAGATGGCTTTTTCTTTTCATCAAATTTTATCCCAAGGTGTTTTGGGGACCGTGTCTCCTTCCCCTCTTTAATATTACTTCTTTCTTTGACCTGACTTGCTCCTACTTCTGCTCTGAAGCCAGCTGAGATAACGAGCCTTGCAGACCAGTCCTGCGCACGCTCTGCAGAGTGGTGCTCAGTGACGTGGTGAGAAGCAGCCCTACACCTCGCACTGGGGCCTCGGACGATGGGACCTTCTAGGAGACGCAAAACTTGGACAAGGCTGAGACCCGTGGTCCTGACCTAGCACCCTGCTCTTCCATTTTTCCATGCAGCACAAGACTGCTGTGCCCGCGCGAACGAGGCCCATGCGTTTTAAATGGGAGAAGCTGACAGCATGTCTGTTCTGCTGTGAACCGGGATGAGGAGTTTCCAGCCACAGAGCGTGACCCACTAATGGGTTGGAGCCATGTGCTTCCTCTTGGAAGCACCTCAACTCTTGTCCTTGAAGCAGAAATCAAGACCAAGAGAAGGGACTAGAGATGAGTAAAACAGAAGATTGGAGGGTGTTTGGGTGATTCCCAGCTCTGAAAGCAATCAGCTATCAGAAATAGGTGAAATAAAGCTGTTGCTTGTGATAAAGAAATGGAAACCTCCAGCAGGAAACTTGGGCTGACATTTTAGCCTGACGTTTTTGGTGGAGTATATCAAGAAACAACAGCACTATAACATCCTCAGATACATTACTTTGAAATAGCAGCCCTTCCACAAGGTTTATGCATCTAGTTAAACCTGTGGCAGAGGAAGACTGGCTAAGCCCATTTGTTACCAGCCCTTAAGTGCTGCCTTCGGGAGCTGGGGGTGTATTTAGAGGCGTTTGCTCGGGTTTGGCTCTGCCTTCCCTCTCCCTGTCCATGAAGAAGGTGGGATCCCACCAGACAAGGTGTTAAACCGGAGTTACTGGCTATTGCTGGGGGGAATGAAGAGGTCCTGTCCATCCACAGCATTTCTGCCTCTTTTTCTTCAGTTTGGAGTGAGGTGGTGTGAAGCCACGGAGAAATCGTCTGCTGGTTCATGGAAGGAGAGAGGGGATATTGGTCACCATGGCTGACATGGTCGGTATGAGAGGTCCCAGCTGAGGTCTGGCTGACCGGGGGAAGGTTCTAATGGATGGTGGGGAGGGATGGATGAACCCAGGCCTGAGGACTGCTGTCACTCCTGCATGCCCTAGTTCTCGCTACCCTGCCATGCAAAAATCTCCTGAAATACCTACAAGGAGGGAGTAACGGCTTCTGTGGTGGAAATGGCTGTCTCCCCAGCTTGGGGCAGGGGAGCCTTGGGTGATGTTTGTGTGCGGAGAGTGTTAAGGAAGCTTTGCTGAAAGGAACTGAAGTCTGGTCCACCGGTCACCTACAATTTGCCCTGGCAGACCATAGCTGAGCAAATTCACCCTTCTCAGCTTGCTGGGGAGCACGGAAAGGCAGCCTGCAGCAGCACCAAACTCCTGGGCTTTCCCAGCACAGGAGAACTCCTTCTAACAGGCTTTCTGCCTGCCCCTCCAGTTGCTCTTGTTGGCCCAAGAAAGCAAAGTTGGAAAACTCAAGCACATGGCTGAGCGTTTTTGACCTTCTCCAGCTATCTGGCTCTATCCATCTGTTTGCTAGAGCCTTTAGAGTTAAGATCTGTCTACCTTGGAGCATGGCTTGGCATTTGCTGCTCCAAGTAATTTATCATGTTTTTTTCGCCTGGATTAAAGGATAGGGTCCATTAGCCTGCACAGAGCTCTGTGCTGCGAAGGCTGGACTGCATCTGCTAACCGAGCACCATCTGGATTTCTGCACAGCGTGGTGAGGCAGGCATCCTTCTATACCGTCAGCTGCCTTGGCACTGTCTGTCTGTCCCCTTGTCTGTCAGCCCTACTGTAATATAATCACAGTATCTTCACTGTCTTTTAATCTGCAGTAATCCTTTTTTTCCTCATATCTGCGATTTCAGTGTATGCGTGTATCACATCTCAGTGTGCTTTGCCTCTTCTCCTATCCTTCAGTTTATGTGTCAGAAAACTTGGCTCCACTTAGGCAGAGGAGATGGGTTTCAGCCCTCTCTCCCTTTGGATTTTAGTAATCACTTAGCTGATTGAAGAACACAGGCAGGGCAGTAGCTTTCCCTGGGTGAGAGTTATTAATTTTTCCTTTATGTGCTAGTCTGGGTGGCCTTTGCCTTGTAAAAAGACACTTGTCCTTATGTTGGAGAAATCACATTTATTTTCTAATAGTGATCTATACTACGGTGCAAAAGATCTGTCTGTTTTCGTGGCATTTCAGCCCTCTAGAAAAAAAAAAAAAAAAATGGAGAGAGGGTATGCGAAGGTTCATCGGCCTCGAATTGCCTCTGTTCTTCTGGGGATTTGCGTCAGAGGCTGATCTTTTGGGTTAAAACGTTGGCTCCATTGCAGAGCCAATAAGAGAAAATTAGAGGAAAAGACCTCATTGCGACAAGTAGCAGGGAGAGAGAGGGTATTGAGAAGATGGTTTTAAAATATTCCTTTCTAATGAGACTGTAGACAGGTTTTCTTTCTGTTTGGGCAGTGCAAACCACAAACGACTGATGCTAAACCTACCTCCCCTCTGGTGTTTGCTCAAATTAAGACCACTTGAGGATCAAAGGAGATCCAGGTTCCTCCCTGGGAGGATGCTCTTGATACACACATATATCCTGCCCTGCCTGAGAGTGAGTTAGGAACACGTATTGGAAATAAGTAAATTGCTTAGATTTTGACTGACAATAAAATAATTACCTCAAACCTCAAGCAATTGCTGTTTTGCAAAAATGCTGGGTATCAGCATTAATCACAGAGAGGGATCGATACAGTGAGAATTACTAGAGGCTTTTGCTTTCTTTTTTTTTTTTTCCTTGTTTTTGAATAACTCTAATCACAGCCTCATCCAAGCCTTGGATATAATAAAGGGTTTCAGCAAGGCTGTTCCCCGATAGCCTATCATTTATTTTAATATACTGGCAACGCCATCTGCACTTGAGGCTTTATTAATATGAAGTGAGGCCAAGAGTTTCTCCAGTTTTATTCCTGTTCTGGGTTGCTTTCCCCACATCCCCCCCAGTTTCCCTCTGACTGCTCAGGCTGACTTTCTCACTCAGGCTTTTGCACAATCTGTTTTTGCAATACTGGATGCGAGGCTTGTGCTTGTTTTTAGCAAGGGGCTTGATGCAGTCACTGGGGCTGAGCTCTGTCCTCCTGGCCACCCATTCTGCAGCCACAGTGTGTGTACCTGGGGGATCCCCTGTTTTGTTTAGCAGTGTCACGTGCTGTGCTCCTGTCACTATCCCCATAAGTTGAACATGCTGTTGCATCCATCGTACCAACTTATGGATGCCCATGCCGAGGCAATCTGGATGCTGCTCCGAGGTCCCCGTCAGGAACCCAGCCCTGGCACACATGGCATTGTGATGGCCCTTCTGCGCTTTTGCTGCGTGTGCAAGTTGAGCTGGCATTTCTCTTTGCACGCTTGAGGACAGGTCTAATACTAGTGGAGGATTTCAAAGGGCCCTCGATGGCCTCTCTCTCCTCATACCACCCCATTGACCTGGCATGGGATTGCCCCCCTTGAGTTGCCCTGATTTTGTTTCCTTTCAACACAGCTGTCCCAAAACCCAGACTTGAAGGCATGCTTTGGTTCAGGATTGAGGAGAGGTCTTGGCGTCTGCCCTTTCAGTCCAGGCAGAAGCCGTTTCTTCCTGTGAGTAAGCCTTGGAGGGTTGATGCTTTGCCCTGCTCAGTTCTGGCTTTCCTTGCAACTGTCCATAAGCAAGTTCTGGAAAAATATAAGACAGGATTGAGTATAAATATCCTGTCAGGAAAATACCTTCCTCTTGGGTTTTGTTGTTTTCTGTATCTATAAGAACTATCTATAAGAACTGGTTAAATACAGTCTCTTTCCATGTTTCAGTTGTAGGGACTGTTGGGTAGAGGGTTGAGTATAGTATTAGACTGAATGAATAGCCTTGATGAAGCAATGCTTTCTGATTATATGTGCTCTCCTGTAGCCAGAACATGTTCCTGTGAGTGCTGTTTATGAAGGCTAGATTTTATTAAGTGCAAATAGTATGCTATTGATTTAGATGGTTTGGGCTTTAGTGGACAAGGATATAGTCCTCCAATAGACATCTACTGCCTCTAAGTGTGTACAGCTGTGTAATATCTAGGCTGGAGGTGGGTTTTTTTGCCAGACAAAATGCAGCTACATACTTCTGTACCCTTCGCTGTCTTTATTGTAGCCAGAAAATATGTTCCTGATTGCAGCCTTCCTGGGAGACGCGGGCGGTTTTGTGCCTCAGGCTTATGTCAAGTTACGGAGCATCAGCTGAAGCGTGGTAGCTGCTTGTGCACGTGGGCTTAGTCTGCAGCGACCTAAAGGTGATGTGCCATCGCCTGGCCACAGAGAGACGAGCTGAGCTAGGTCAGAGCACCTTATGTTTCCTGTTGGTTGGGAATGCGCCTGTGGCTGGTCAATGTGGTTCAGGTATTTTGCGATGACCTCTTAAGTCACAGTTTGCAGTGACTCCGTGGTGAGTCAACCCTGTTCAGCCACACGTTGCGTGCTCCAGTACAATTGCAGCATGGAGCAGGAGAGGCAGAGTTAATTTAACTTCTACTAGACGGAGGCGAGCCAGGAGCATTTTTTGCTAAGGTGCATATCTTAATGGAGCAGATAAAGTCAGAATCCCAGCTAGCAAAAATGAGCATCGTTCCTGTGAGTGCTCCAGTGGAGGCTCTTGTCCCACACCCTTGGAACTGCTACGGCTGTAAAGATCCTTCTTTGGGACTGTGTACCATTTTGCTTCATGCTTAACAGGGCTGCATCACTGGCACCTCGTGTTTGACTTCAAACTTTGCATCCTGACAAGCTCAGAGCAGAAGCCACAGTGGTTAAATTTGGCCCAAGTTTAATGTCTCTGTGCAAGACAAGGTACTGGCCTGGCTGCAGGTGGGCTCTGACAGCACTGAGCATACACAAATGCCTGCAGGGGTGGAGTGGGGTTTGGGATGCATCTGCATAGCTCCTTCCCAGGGTGCTGCAGGGGATCCTGTCCCCGGGGATGTCTCCTGGAGCCATCACTGCAGCTGGTGGGAGCTCCCGGGACAGTGCATGAACGTGGCCTGGCACAGGCACTGCGATGACATCTCTCCAAACCAGAGCTGGCATCCCCAAATCCGAATCATCTGCTGTAGGGAAAGCATGCTTCAATCGTACTAATTGACAGTAGCAATGATTACTTATTAAGGTTTGATTAGTCACTACTGTGTGGGCTCTGAAGATGAATATGGGGGGGTTAAAAAACAGTGGGACTCTTAATTCTTAATATATTCTGAATCTGCTTCAAGTTCCTGCCAACAGTGACACTGGATATATTACATAGCATAGGCAGGCAGGAGAGTCCCCTTGTCCTCACCCCCCTGGGATGAGTCGGGAGAGGTCTGCAGCTGCCCGGAGTGCTGCTGAAGTTGTTGGAGGCCCTCCTCGTGGCCTGACGGCTCAGTTGCTTTCGTGCTTCCCTCCTCTGTTCTGCACTGCTTAAAACCAGACTTTACTAATAGGGTTCCCAGGTGAGTACTGGACCCATCCTACCCTGTCCCAGGACCCAGGTAGCGATGTAGAGGTTTTCTCTACAGTCACCCTGAGCTTGGGATGGGTGGGTGTTAACACTCAGAGTAAATATCCCTGCTGAGTCATGGAAGAAAATAGGACTTATTTATGCCTGGGTGAGTAGGAAAGCATAGATAATGTTTCTGAAAATCCTAGGGACAGTCAACTTCCAGGGGGAGATTTAGGCTGAGAGTTATTTTTATTGTTAGTCCTATCACCATAATAGAGTGAGTTTGGATGGTGATCTGGGGAGTTGGTTGGCAAAGAGTAGAAATTAAAGCAAATCCTCTGCTCCAAATCCTTCTGAGAGGAAGGGGAGGATGATACATTAGGAACAGTGGGATGTGGGGGAACAAAGGAACAGAGAGAAAAATAATAGCCATCATTTTGACCCTAAATACTCAGTGCCGTTCTGCCCATCTGGAAAAGGATATAGCAGAGCTGGAAAAGGTAAGTGGAAGAAGAAAGATAACCAAAGGATAAAATAACAAGAATAACCAGAGGATAAATGGGATTCTGTGCAAGGAATGACTACACAGACCTTGACCAAGGCAGGTAAAATCAGAAGGGCTGTTGAGCAGGGGAACAGCGAGTGGCTGTCCCCTGATACCAGACCTGGGGAGCATCATGTGAAACAGGCAGGAGGAGGCAGGTTCATAACAAAATTACGGGATATGTCGCTTGGTGCATCGCTAACCATAGAAGAAAGCCTATCCACAGGATGCTGAGGATGCCCACAGTTTGCACATTTGCTTTTCCATTTGGGTAGGCAATTTCCCAGAAGCAAAATCCATCCCAGTCTTTCAAATGCAGAAACCCTGCATCTGGCTCCGTGGGTCTCTGAGCCACAGAGCACCGGGTGCCCGGAGGATGTGTAAGGGGAGCATCGTCGTGTGATCGTCCCATGCATAAGTTTTTCCTAGACAGATGCCGTTGGCCACTGTCAGCCTTACTAAGCCAGGCAGACCTTTAGTCTGACCTAGACTGGCTGTAAGTGGAGCCTGGTCTCCTCATCTGTTTAATTACTGGCGGTGCTGCTTTTTTCTTATGTGTCCTTGAGCAAATCACTTACCCATCCTGTGCCTGAGTCCTGGTGTTCGTAGACAGGACAATATCAGTGCTTTTGTGGTGGTTTATTCGTTTAGGTTCTTTTGAGCAAATACTGTCTCTCTTTACATGTTTGTAGAGCATTTATCACGAGTGTGTCATCTCAGATGGGCTTTCAGCTGTTGCAGTAATAGAAATAATTCACAAGAAATTCCTTCTCTTCCTCCCTGTAATATATTTTGCTCATAAACAAAATGTTGACAGTTACTGAGACAAAAAATATCTATTGAAGCCTGCTAAAGAGGAAAGGCGTGAACCCCGGATCAGCAGTAAAATGCCACAGGCTGGAGAGTCAGGCAGGGAAGTATCAGCTGTGTGTTTGCCCTGCATTTAGGCTTTTCTCTGACCATCTGCCTTCAGGGATGGGATACGGGGCTAAGCTGATCCAGTACAGCCATTCTTACATTCTCTTCCTTCAGCACAAGCTTCCCCCCGCAGCCCTTAACCATATGGCAGGGACAGAAATCCCAGAAACCATCTGGTTTTGCGCACCAACAGGGAGATGTGACTCAGGAAGTCAAGGTACTTTCCAAGGTGCTTATCTGAGCAGCGTCTTGCAGGTTCACCAAGTTCCACATAAAACATTTTTATGCTGAAATCAGAGGTGTGACCCTGTTGATAATTTAGCTCAGGAACCAAAGACATGCAGCTGAGTACAGACATCAGTGTGAGTCTGTGTTATCTCCTTTCCTTGCTGAGGCCTCTGCACATTTTCTTTTGCGGTCAGTCTGCCCTGCAGTTGTTGTTGCTGTTGAGCTGAGTTAATTTCCCGCTTGCAGCACAGGCAGGATCTTATCTCAAGTCCTCAATGCAGAAAAGCTGGTGCAATAGCATAGAAAGCAATGGCATTTTCAGCAAGGCACCAGATAGGTTTGCTCTGCTCTGTTTCGCAGGGTCTTGTTTGCTATTCACAGATACTGGAATGGAAATTTTCTTGTATGCACAAATTGGCTGTGGATTCCCAACAGCGCCTGGGTTATGGGTCCAACAACTCATACGGAAATACGTGGTTTGTTGCTCCTTTGGCTTTGGTAGATCTGTTTGTTATCGCTTAGAAATGGATGCTGAAAATGAAACTTAAGCTCCTGTATCCCTTCGAGTTCAAGTAAATGTGGACAAATAGCATTTCTCAGTCAGGGGACAGATTTATAAACCAGGATATAAATCAGGATGTTGTGATGAACTGGTTTGAGTCAACAGTTCATCTGGTCTGTCGATCAAACTCCTAACTAGGCTTGATCAGTAATTGCCTAAATCTGCCAACCAATTCACAACAGTATAGGATAAGGCCAGTAATTTATCTTTCATGTTTAGGACTATATTTTGGAAGTACTCTGCAGTTTCACTCTTTTCTGTACCTACAAAGAAGTGCAGATTTTAGGTGGTCCGTAGAGGTTTTGTTTGTGCTGTGGAAAAGGCAGCCTTTCCCCAGGGAATTCCCTGGGCAGAATAGTTGCAGTTATAAACTAAAAAAAAAAAAAATGCAGCGTATTCAGGCACAGCATTCTCCTGACCGATGGACTGTGATACTTTCGAAACAGCCAAAAGAACTTCTGGTTCCCAACCTTTTCTTGGCTTTGTGTATTTCTGAGATATGCTGTTGGGTAACAATTTCCTTCTCAGGGAAGGCTATTAACATTGCCTTCGAGATTAAAGCTTGCTCACTGACTTGTTTGCAGGATTTTGCAAGACCTGTTGGAAGATAAGCAACCAGCCCCCTGCTTGAAGTCTGATGAAATGCCTGTGTCTTTCTCCAGGCTGATTACTTTTAGCATGTAATGTGGAGATTTATCTGCACGCAGGGAGATATAAAATCCTGGCAAAGGTCTCTAAATATTTCATCGTGCCTTCTCCTGCTGCTTGTTCTTGTCTTTTTTGACCTTTATTGCATCCTTTTACCTTGTGGGTGACGCCATGTCCTACAAACCTTCCAGACTGGAGGTGAGAGTTGCCTGCGGTGAGTTTGAACAAAGATCTCCCATCTCCCCATTTGCTTGGGGTGTCGACGAGTCTCTATGTGATGGAGTACATAGCCTGATGCATCCCATCATCCAACAAGAACCTGGCAGTCTCAGGAGGAGTGGCTGCCCCACAACTGGGCATGGGCCTTGAGGGAGGCTCCCTTTGAGCTCTGACCCTGTTGCATGTCTCACCTGGTGGGCATGAAGCAGCTCGTCATTACGGGGTGAATGACTCCCGCCTGGTGCATGGGGCCACGGGGGAGGAGAGAGCCTGTCGTATTGATCTGCTGACACATAAGGGTCAAGTCATGTTGGGGAGGTGGTCATCAAGAAGAAATCAGGTTGTGTATGGTTGGAAAGCCTTTACATGTTGTGATGGGTTGACCCTAGCTAGACACCAGGTGCCCACCAAGCCGCTCTATCAGTCCCCCTCCTCAGCTGGACAGGGGAAAGAAAATATAACAAAAGGCTGTGGGTCGAGATAAGGACAGGGAGAGATCACTCAGCAATTACCATTACAGGCAAAACAGACTCAACTTGGGGAAGTTAGTTTAATTTATTAACAATCAAATCAGAGTAGGATAATGAGAAAACAAAAACTAAATCTTAAAACATCCTCCCCCCGCCCTTCCCTTCTTCCCAGGCTCAACTTCACTCCTGATTTTCTCTACCTCCTCCCCCCGAGCAGCGCAGGGGGACAGGGAATGGGGATTTGGTCAGTTCATCACACGTTGTCTCTGTCGCTCCTTCCTCCTCAGGAGGAGGACTCCTCACACTCTTCCCCTGCTCCAGCGTGGGGTCCCTCTCATGGGAGACAGTCCTCCACGAACTTCTCCACTATGGGTCCTTCCATGGGCTACAGTTCTTCATGAACTGCTCCAGCGTGGATCCTTTCCACGGGGTGCAGTCCTTCAGGAACAGACTGCTCCAGCGTGGGTCCCCCGTGGGGTCACAAGTCCTGCCAGCAAACCTGCTCCAGCACAGACTCTCCACAGGGTCACAGCCTCCTTGGGGCATCCACCTGCTCTGGCGTGGGGTCCTCCACGGGCTGCGGCTGGATATCTGCTCCACTGATAACCTCCATGGGCTGCAGGGGGACAGCCTGCCTCACCATGGTCTTCACCACGGGCTGCAGGGGAATCGTTGCTCCGGCGCCCGGAGCACCTCCTCCCCTCCTTCCCTTCACTGACCTTGGTGTCTGCAGGGTTGTTTCTCCCTCATATTCTCACTCCTCTATCTTCTGACTGTTGCTGGTGTTGCACAGGGGTTTTTTTCCCCCTTCTTAAATATGTTATCCCAGAGGCACTACGACCATTGCAGATGGGCTTGGCCTTGGCCAGCGGCAGGTCCGTCTTGGAGCCGGCTGGCATTGGCTCTATCGGACATGGGGGAAGCTTCTAGGAGCCTCTCCCAGAAGCCACCCCTGTAGCCCTCCTGCTACCAAAACCTTGCCACACAAACCCAATCCACATGTGAATTCATTTCTTCAGTGTATCTAATCTCCTTTAAAACCACAGTGCAATCGGGTCACTACAAAAAAAAACCTTAAAAAGTGTCCTCTGTTTATTCCTTCCTTGGGGCTTGTCAGTGCTGCCTTTATATGTCTGTCTTCAGAGTTTGTCTTCCTAGGGGACCTGATACAACACTTGTCAAGTCAACAGAAAACTTTTTGGCCCATTTTGTGGGCTTTGGAAGCTGAGCAGGGGAGGGTGGCCATCAGCATGTAGGTAATAAACATTTGCTGCTAATTTGAAAGTGGATTAAGCTCTGAAGCTTTATCCAGATAATTTTGTGAAGATTCTCACACGTCAAATCATTTCTTCATTATCTGAACAGATGATGGCAGCAGAACCAGGAGTTCATTCAGAGACATTCATATTCCAAAACATCTTCTTAGAGCCACATCATATCACTATCCTAATCAGAGAGTGGTCTCTGACCAGTTCTAATCAGAGTAATGGCCTTTCAGTGTAAGTAAATTGTTAAAGATGATCTTAATCTGCTTGGAGAAACACTGGGTCCGTTCATTTTTGAGCAGAAGGATTGGGATGGAGAAAGCCACCGCAGTCGGTGTGGGTGCTTGGGGGCAGCAGCAAACCCCATGGAGAGTGAAGTCATGCAGACATTAATCTAGGCAGGAACAGGGCTCTGTGCCATATGTGCAATAAATGGAAAATGCAGATAACAGACAATCTGAGGATAAATTAACCCTTTCACTTGCAGCACCATGCAGAGCTGTCTGAGAGGTAATGATGATTTTACAAGGTTCAGTGGGTGGCAGCAAACATCAACAAGATTTTGGGATATTCATTTGTCTGCAAAGTCTCACCCATAACTGTTAATAGGTGCTGCAGAGGAAAGAGAGGTTTTGCTTCTCTGCAGCCCCTGGAATAGCCACTCCACAGCAATTAAACTTAATATATGAGGACCTAGGTTGAAGGTACAAAGCCAGAGAGATGTGGAGGTAGAGCTGGCACGTGGTTTGGAGTTTACTCTCTCAAGCCAGGGCACCTCTCCAGGCTGTAGATGAAATCTGAGGGGGAACCAGGAGTTGCAGGGTCCAGGTGATGGCCAGGCACTGTACCAGTTTGCTGCGCAGTGCTGAGTCCCACCAGTACGGTTTTACACCATCAGCCCCATGGAACCAGGTCTGCTTGTTGGGGGGTTGAATTTGGCGTTATGCAGAACAAAAAAAGCCAGGTCCTACCATGGCACATACACCGAAGTTGCCAATCTAGCCAGTAACCAGAATTGCTCCTCTCCTTCAAAGCATTTCCCTTCAGAGACTTTTCAGTGTTAAAGTGTTTGAGATCAGCCATTTCCCTCTGTGCAAGCTAAAAAGGGAGCTGCCTTCTCCACCTTTCATCTACCAAATATATTTGTGGCTCCTTCATTTGGATAGCCCAGCATCAGACTGTCACATTCTGCCTCCTAGGAGAGTTTTTTTCTGTCAAACTCTTCCTCCTCAGCCAGTACAGACTCAGTGAAACCATTTTGGTTTGATTGCCATCAGGTGTCTGAGTCATTACTACTGAGAAATACCCACTGGCTTTGAATGCTCATTGCCTCATGGCCCAACGTTCAATAAGAAATTTTGCTATTAAATGAATGGGAAGTGTCATCCAGATAACTTTTGTTATGACAGTAAAATAGGACTTTGGGTGAGATTGGCAGAAGAACTCATCACTAGTCTGAACCTTTTTGTGATGAAATGCAAATTCCTCTTCTCAGCTGGAACAGAATCATATCTGTGCTGAAGATATTTGCAGATTTTGCTCCTGCTTTCTCTACTGGCTTTGGGTCTTCGTGCCTCCATTTGGCTGTAAGTACATCCCATCGATGCTTTTGGGTTTGTATTCCTAGTCAATAGATGAAGATAACACTGCTTGCTTATATTAGAGAACTATTGTGAATGCAATTAATAAAGCTGCAAAGCTGAAAAGTAATGGAAGAGCTAAATATCATTACGTAATGACACCTCATTCACAGTAAACGTTATGAAAAATGATTTCTTGTAAAGAATAATAAATTACCATGGCTTTTTAGCCTAATTGTAGATGCTTGATTCTAATTTGTTATTTGTCATTTCCATGTTAATGAAGAGTTTTAGATATAATTACCGCATTTAGAGCAAACAACATATTATCATTTTCCAATGCTTGCGAAGCACCGGCTTCTTCAGAAATAGAAGAGCTGAATAATTATTCTTGTTGTGCACCTCCAGGGTAGGCTCTACAAATAATAGTGTCCATGTCCCTCTGCAGAACAGGTCTTCTGCAGGATGCTTCTCAAAGACAACTGATCTCATTAACCCTCTTCTGCATTTGGGGAGCTGAGACTCAGAGACATGAAGAAACTTCCCCAGGGCACTCAGCAGGGCTCCTGGTACCCAGATCCCTTCTGGACAGCATCTTCTCTTCATCACTTTCATAATGCAAAAGACAGCCAGAGCCATTATTTTGGTTGGCACTAAGTTTCCCGGTTTGTCCTAGTTATCATAGTCAGGGAGATGATCCCCAAGCCCTGTTCACTGGCATATTGCAGAGATTTTGCTTGATCGAGGCTGCGTTTGACTCCCATTGGTGGTGATGGGAGAGTTTCACGGGTTTCTAAGAGTATCTCATCTAAGGCCTGGAAAGTCCTGGTGTGATAGGAAGCCCATAACTGCTGTTTTGGAACAAAGCAGTGTAATATTTGTGAGTTGCCCTGCCCATTGTGATTGTGGATTTCCGTTGCATTGATAGACGTGGTAGTTCCTGATGCGGGGTTTTAGCTACATCCTTTCTTGTTGTCCTGCTCCATCCAACGACAGGGGCAGCCCAACCTGGGCTTCTCTCCGTGGGGTGGCAAAAGGCAATTTTGAGATGCTTTGATGCACAGCAGTAGGAGGGAGAGGTCCTAGCGCATTGACTTGAGATGCTGGTGAACATGTTGCTTCTCTGTGATGAGCAGCTGTACTGTACCATCCTCTTCCAGTGGCAGGCTCCGTCTCAGAGCTACTTTGAGGTTTGGCCAATGTTATGAGAGGAGCCTTGTTGCTTTGATAATGAGAAGCCTTCGACTTTCCAGTCTCAAATGTCCATGGTCCCTTTGTCCCTGGAGCAACATGGTTATTTAGTTTAACTACCTCATCTCCATACCTCTTCTTCCTGTCCTGGTGCTTGCACACTAGGATGTGCTTATAGAGTGCAATGCTGCTCCCTTTCAGCCTTTGCTATAGCTGAATGAGCCAAGCGTCTTTTGCTTTTCCTTTTCAGATAGTTTCTGGTTTTGCACCCTACCACTGAGACAGTCTGAGCACATCTGTTACGAACATCTCCTATATGTGGCTTTTTGTTACCCGTTAGGGAAGGTGGATGCAGCTCAGGGAAATATGTTGGGACACCAGCAACAGGGAGGTGCTTTGCAAATATCTTAAGGGTCTGGTAAGTAGTGTGGGCCAGAGGTTTGTGCTAAGCTTTGGGGACAGACAGTGCCGAGTACAAGACTATGATCCTCTGTGTTAGGATATATCACGAATTACAGATTCACCTCCCTCCAACCCCTCAAAATGGGGCAAACTGTTTCTTTTTCACTCCTCTCCATACTCTGAGTTCCTCCCTTTCATAGACCAGGCTCAGGGCCCAGGAAATGGCATGTAATGTGTTTGAAGTGGAATAAATCAGTGGGCACTGCTTTCAATTATCCCAACCCAAGCTTGTTCACTGCACAAGACAGCCTGTGAAGTATGGCAGGACTGACAAGGTGTGAGCGCTGCCAGAGCATTAATGCTAATCTGCAGACAGACATCAGCACAGTGCCTGCCACAAGCAGCAAGCCCTGCCTGCGCTGCCTGTGACAGCTCCAGCTACCCTGATTTGGGGAGGCTGAGTGCAGGGGAGGGAGCTGGAGGACAGCACTGAAGTGCACTTCTGCCGGCATGCCATTGCTGAAATCCTCGAGTGGCTTCTGCAGCTATTGCTTAGAGCCACTTCAGCCTTTTCAGTCAAACACAAGTTGTCCTGGGTTGCTAGTTTCAAGCCAGCAAAATTGAAAGCATTGCCACTCATCTCACTGTGGTGAGAAAAACACTGCCCCATGGTAGTAATGCTATTACTGAGGCTCACGAGCACAAAATGGGATAGAGGACCTCGCTCCTGCCCACGTCCCAGCCCTGTCTGGTTGGTGGCTCTCAGTTAGTCACATCCCCATGGCATCCATGGGTTTCCCTGTCTGTTTTGCAGACCTAGATACCCAAGGCAGGATTGAGCAAGGCAACATGGGTATAGGGTGGGCCAGTGGGAAGCAATGCATGCCACTGTTGGCACTGGCCAAATCTTAGGCAGAGTTGTTAACACACACAAGCTCCTGGAGGAAGAGGGCTGAGAATAGACTTCTGTACTATGCAAGGGTCCCTAAGAGCTCAGCACGAGCTTCAGTGCGAATTTGTGACAGCAAGAGAGAAGAAAGTGCTCTCTCTGTTGTGTTCTCAGGTCACCCAGTTGTGAGTCTCCAGCTTCTTGTAATGAAATCATCAGGAAGAATGGCCCACAGAGGTGAAGCACTGAAGCAGGAGGGACTTGGTTAACTTGAGCCTGGCTCAGCTGTTTCCTTCGGTATGAGATGGGAATAAATCACTGCCATTCAAATGATGCAATGATTTCTGCTCAGCTTATATTGGTATAAGTGAGCTTATATTGGTATAAGTGCGCATCTGCAGTGCCAGAACAATTGCAACTTGTCTCAGAAATGAGCTTAGAAAGACTGTATTTAGGGCTTATCTCCCTTTTCAGCTTTTCTGGGGCCAGATCTTTCCTTACATCATCTAGTGTTGGATGGGGACATTCTTAAGTGCCTCAGTGGACTTAACTGCCGAGGAGGCCTGTCCTATGGCTAGCCCAGCCTGGAGGAAAACAGGAAGAAGTCTTCTCCTTTTCTGCTCTTTGGCACCGTGGTAGCACCTAGGAGCCAGCTGAGAGTGGGACCTCACTGTACAAGTGCTTGGGGACAATCAGAGCAGCCTCTTCCCTCCCCTCGCCATGTCCCGGTAGCCCCCCCATGTTGTCACTGACAGCCTTTTCTCCCCATTGCAGGATCTTCTTCCTTACTGCATCATCCTCGGTACAGTTGTGAGTTTGCATTCACCAGCAAACCACAGCATGGTCAAGAGCCTGGGTGGAGAAGTGCTGCCCGTTTTCCCTTGTGCTCACTCCACTGCTGGCCACGGCTCGTGCGGCCCTGAGAAACAGGAGGGAAGTGCAGATTCCTAAACCTCTAGCAATGCAGCACATCGGTATTATGTTTTCAAGCACTCTATCAAAGGGCAACAATAAAAATACAGTGCAGGAGAAGCAAAGCTAGACACTGCCATGTCTGAGACACCACCCCCACAACATGCCATTGCTTCCCCGTTCCTGGACTGTTTGGCTGGTAGGGTCAGCTTGCAAGCGTATTGCTGAGGAGTGGGAGGTATACCTGCTGCTCGTTCAGAGCTTGTAGATCTCAGGGGAACGTGGGTGATGGATCAAATCAGGATTTTCTATCACTTCTCTACAAATCCCTTATATTAAACTCCAGCCTTGGGACTTGTAGTGCTGACCTTCATCCCCTCCCAGGCACTCTGCTCCTCTGGCATTCAGGCTGCTGCAGTGTTGGACACAGCATACAATGAGGCACAAAACCTTTGCCCGGCAGGTGACCATTCAAGTCTGAAATCACCTCAAAATATTCCTTAACCTGAGCCCCTCCCCTGGGAAATCATTTTAAGACAGCTGCCAGACTCTGTGTGGTGCTTGCCAGCAGTGGGGAGCGGAGCATGTTCCCACTGGAGGGGCTGATTTCTGCTGCAAATGGATCCATCACCCTGGTTCCTGTGGCTGGGTGATTGCCCACGGCCCCTCTGGTTCCTGTAGGCACCAACCAGCCTGGTATGACGAGAATTACATTTCTGATTTATATTTCATTTTAGTCAGTGCTGTAGTAACACTTTCTGATGCATCAGATCCTGTCGTTTGGCTTCTAGTTTAGCCTGGTCTTACATGACTTCATGGGATGTACACGGAGGACTTCCCTCCCCCACTTCATATGCTATAAATTTAGCGTGGCGGTGTTCATTCAAAATGCATTACAGCAAGTAGAAGGCATCATTCACACTGCCTTGGCGTGATGCTGCGTGTCATTACCTCCCTGTCTGCCTCACTTCCAGGCATGAAGTATTTTTGTGCCATCGCTTTCCTGGAGCTCAGAGTCTACTCAGTGGTCTCCTGGTACCCAGCTCTCCTGCGACCTTCTCAGCGACCTGCCTTCTGAGGAGTGCCATAATTTGTAGAGTTTTTCTGGGTTTTAGGTGATAAAATCTGCCAGTGACAGACACCATTTGTAGACATCAGGAATAAATCACTCGGAGGTGTAAGCACATTAGAAAAATCACTGTACTACTAGTAAGATCCTACCATTTCCATATTCTCTCCCCACTGGTTTGCTCTTTGCTCCTTCCCTTTCCCCTCTTTGTGATTTCCCTGGGGCCCATCCCCATAGGTCTACTGTGAACATTACAAGTGTCTGGGAGAGTTTTTGGGAAAATCCATTTACTTCCTTCACCTGCCTAATGAAACTAGTACATTTTTCTTCCCTCCTTCCCCGGCTGGATAAGGGTGCTTTCCTTTGCAGATTTTCAGCCTTCACAGTTGTGAATTTTACTGTAAGTGGAGATGGGTATTGACCATTTTGGGCTTAATATATACTGTATTTGAGTCTTCGGTCAGGTTCATGTTGTCCTTAGTGGACAGTTGGTAATGCACTATGTGAATTAAATGAAACACCATCTTTTCATGGACCCTTCATTAGCACCGAGTATGAAGTCCAGGCAGGCACAGGTTTATGAGTAGCAGTTGGGTATCACCTCCTCCCTGGAGCCGGGCTTCTCCTGGCAGCATGCATGATTTTCCATATGTTATTGAAGGTATCAATGGACACTATAGGCATATAACGTGGCAGCGTACCTGGGCAGGGCACGTCCTCTGGTGGAAATGGTGCAACTCCTCTGAAGTTAGTGGAGTTTCACCACATAGGGAGAGGCTGAGTTTGGTCTGTTGTCCCACGTATCATGTTCCTTCCTGGAGTAGGAGTAAGATCAGGTTCAATTTCTGTCAGAAATACATGCTCAGAGCAGCTTTCTGAGCAGCAGAGTTCTTCCCTCTTTGGTCCTATATTTATTTGACAATTTGCTTCTCCCTGCAAACGTTAGTTAAAAACTTCTCTGCTTGTCATGTCTTCAACAACAGGTAATATAGTCTGAGTGGATGCTAATGAGGGTGGGGAAAGGAGAATATATTTGTTTTTCCTTAGCACCCTAGATACTTTGATACTTAAAATAATGGCTTCCTAAAGAGCATTTGTTTCTGAATAACACCATTTTACCATGATTTAATATATGTACTGTATTAGCTTCTAGAACATCACATCCAGATGGAGATGTTACAGTAGGGACTATTAAAATATGTAGGAAGAGGCTCTGGCACAAGCAACTCACAAGAGAAACAGAAAAGACAGACTAAATATTATGTATTATACCCTTAATATTCCCATGGTAAGGATGGGAAATGGAATAACAGAGATTAATTTACTTGCCTGTGGTTATACAAGAAGTCAATTGCAAGGCTATCGAACCAGCGTCAGGAACCTTAAGTCCCCATTTGGTGTTTCATCACAAGAGCATCGAATCACAGTGGGAGTCGATGTTCAGTTCTTGATGCAAGAGGAATGTGGGATCAGACTTTTTCTGTTAGCAAATATAAGCAAGTGCATTTTCCTTTTGCGACGAACACTGGACAGTGCTCAGTCTGCTCATGTTCCTAAGTATCTGCATGAAAATGAGTCTCTGAGATAATCAGATTTTATTTCTAGCATCTAATCGATGCTCAGGGCTTTGTGGTTTAATTACTAGAATAATTGTTTGCTGAAAACACAGTTCAATATCTATTTTTTCCTTTAAAGGTCAACTCCATCATTTTCATTTCCAACCATTTAGTACTTTATTGATCTTTATGTCATTTCATGATGAGTGCTGCATCTTGCCAGCTGAAATAAAGGCCAAAACTTGAAGTAAGAAAAATACATTCTTTTTCTTAAATACAAAAAATGGAAAATAACCTATTTCAGCCTCGCTTGCTGCAATCAAATCCTTCATACAGCGTCCCCAGGAAAAATGATTCTGAAAATTACATTTGCTCTTTATGGAAGGAAAAAAGCAAACCAAGAATCTTTTCAGAGCCTGATTAATATCAGACATAAACTGAAGTACAGAAAGAAATTTTGCAATTTAGCTGCTGATCCTTTAAAGTAGATAAGGATGCGGGCTCTGTCAGGAGGACGTGAAGGTCTGAATGAGTGGGTTGAGTAGCCGCATGGACACATGCCCTCTCCTCTCTGTAGAGGGGAAAATCACGTGGCTTCAGCTGGAGATTTGGAAGGTATTTAGTCAAATAACAGTGACCGTTGTTTTGCTGCCATCCTGCAGCAGAAATGAGATACTGTTAGAGCGGAGGGATGTGTGAGGTGCTCTCCATCTGCAGCCTCTCCGGCTTTTTCACTCACCCCATCACAGCAACTTGACATTTAGTTTTAATTTGCAAAAATATATCTGTCTTTCCCAGATTATGGGAAAGGGTGCTGGGTTATGGAGTGGAAAATAGGTTTCTTGAAAAATGGGCATTAAAAGGTAGTATGGGACCAATTTCCATTTCATGTTCTTTTTCTACAAATATACAGAGTCAAATCCCACAGTCGTAGCTCAGGCAAAACCACTGGCAATTTCAGGGTGACTTGGTGCCAGAAAGAGCTAAAAGATTGGCTTAATGTAAGTACAAAGATCCCCGAACCATTTCTGCAGCTTGGCTATCGCCGTCGGTGGTGTCAGATGGCACAGCTTCCCAACCGCCGCAGAGCGGCTCCGCGCCATTATTTATCGCACTTTGTTTTCTCTAATCCCCACGATGACTTGGGCAGATTGCACACACAACACAGAGCCCATTGACGGTAGGAAGAATTTATGTTCTAGGGCTGCGTCCTCAGCTGCTGCAAATCAGGAAACGGCCAACAAAGGATCTCAACATACGTTAAAGCTTTTTAAAAAACCTGTCATTAAGGTTCAGATGAGCTTACTATGGAAGGATAATGCTTCCTTCATAAGGCATTGCCATGTAAATCTGCACATGCGTGTGGCTTGCCTGGCAATAACAGCCATGCCAATCATTAAATTTGTCGGATGTTTCCTGTTATATTCTACTTCTTGATAACTTTGCCAAATTTTAACTGTTTGGACCGAAATTTTCCATGCTGCTTGCCCCAGACTTTTTGAGAAACTTTTAGCTTGAGGAGTTCACCTGCTCCAGTGGATGAAGAGAGGGGAAAAAAATAAACCATCAATAATTTTTTCACTGGAAACCTCTGAGAAAAAAATATTGGGCAGTTAGAAGTGGCATCCTGCTGAATATACAAAATGGAGTGTTTCTTTACTCATGAGTCTTGACTTTGCAGCTTTAATACCCTTTTTAAGATTGCTCTTGTGTGTCGTTTATTTACATACCACTATCCAAATATTACTACATAAAAGCAGCAACTGAAGAGCCACATGTCCTATGAGAGAAAGCCTTCATGGGCTTTTTCAGTGCTTTTTTTCAGGGCACTAATATATCTCTTCCAGAGTTTGTGCTAACGTCTGCACTCTGAATTCTTGTAAAATTTTGCCATACAGATGTTTTACTCTGCCACCCAGCTGAAGTCCCTCTGCGGCTCCCCCTCTCCCAGCCCAAATCACGCTGGGCTGGGACGAGCAAGTGCCCTCATTGCTCACTGCAAGGACCAGGTGAGTGGTATTAACCTGGACTCCTGTAACCCAGAGAACGGATTAAAAATCTCTAAAGACCAACAAGATGAACCCAAAACTGCCATGAAAGCAGTACCCGGCTTCATGCATGCTGCTTCCCTTGGAGAGGAGCTTACTGAGAGGTTTTCTACCTTGGCTTTGTTTTAACATCTTGCGCTTGTCTGGGATCACTTAGGGAGAAACAAATAGTTTGTCTATGCCAACAAGTGTTTTCAAGGCAGAAGAACTGAGTTTACAGAGAAATGCAAAGGCAGAAGCTCAGCAAGTGGCTACTCGGTGTGGGCAGATCAAAGTGGAAAACAGCTTAAAAAGTGCAAGGGAAAAGGAAAAGGAGAAACCTGACCTAATGCCATGGGGAAGGCAGTGTCAAAAGGATTGGTAATGTCAGCGAAGGAGTTAGGAAGCCCATTTTAGCTTCTGCTTTCTGGGTGAGCGTGGCGAGTTGTCCTCTCCATCTCCCCTCCTCTCCTAAGAGGTTTGGATAGGTCGTGGCAGGTGGCAGCATGCAGCCAGGTGTGGGTTGTAGCTGGGCGGACAGGGAAAGGGTTGTAGTCGGTACAGTTCACAAACCAGACAGTTGCATGGTAACTATTAAAGTTCACTTTGTTAATTCAAAGTTCACCCAACCAAAATTTTTTTCTGAAAACTAAATGGTAATTGTCAGTTTGATGTTTGCTTGATTATCCGGCCGTTCAGGTCTTCTTGAGTTGGGCATGGGGGGAAATGCATTCATCAAAATTCCCATCAAGTTGATATAGTTTTTCTTCTGGAATTAAAATTATGCTGCCTTCCAGCCAAATGCTATTTTCTGTATTATTTATTTGTGCTAGTAAGTAAATTGGCAATTGTGCTTTTTAAGGAAAAGGAGCCGACTGCAGCCTTGTGCCATTAACTTGTCAGAGCTGAGCAGATGAAGCACAGAGCATTTCTGCAAAACTGTTCTCACTAGTCTCATTTAAAAGAAAGTCTTACCTGCAAGAGAAGGAGATGATATCTGTAATGTAATAGGGCAGATTGCTTGGTGTAGCTAAACTGATTTAAAGTAATCGATCTTTTCTTTATTTTTTACACTTTAACCAGCTCTCCTTCGCTGGAACAAGGAATACAGCTTGGAAATTGTGCGTGTAAGTGAGGGAAGAGGAGAACTAACTATAGCAAATCTCTTGCTCTGATGTATGTAACGGACATTGAACAGGAGCTTTAGAGGACAGTAACGTCCCGTTTTCTCACTGCAGAGGCTTACACAGGTAGCTGCTCTGGCAGCGGGGTCTCTAGCAAAGTCTAGCCATCAAGGACGAAGATTACTCCTCCCGACTACCACTGGTTGTTAGCCCCAAACAGAAGCAATGCCAAACCCCAGCCATTTCATGACAGGGAATGGGAAGAGCAGGGTAGCAGCCAGGCATACATAGATGAATTAATTTGTCCTAGGGAAAAAGGCGATGGCAGAGCTGTGCTGAGCTGCATCGCCTGCAAGCTGCAGTTGCGCTTCACTGTACAGTGACCTACCCAGAGCCTCCTCACTACGTATTTACAATTTCCACGCTCTTGCAAATATGCCAAGCTGGCCTTTTCCTGCCTTACGGCAACCGCAGCCGTGGATGGGATGAAGACCTTGTTCTGGCCGGAGGAAGGCAGAGCAAACGCAACATCCACGGCAGGCACTGCCAGTGCTCAAAAATTGCTGCTTCCTTTGCCCCTTGGCTCCATCCGTCTTTGCCTCCTGCATCTTGTCTGATGCACAGATCGTTTGCAGTGGGGACTGTCATCTGCTGCAGTGGGGGCCTTGTCCTTGAACAGCTTCTCTGGTTCCTGAGATAGAGATGTCTCTGATTTCAGACAGACATGAAAGCAGTTAACAGTAGCTGTTAGATCAAAATCTTTTCATGCGCTGAGCATATTGGGGTGACTGACATTTTCTGATTTCTCAGAACAAAGCTTGGTGCAGCTCTCTCAGCCTATTGCATTTAAGGAATTACAGATGTAATGGTCGGGTCAGGTTACGTGAGCTCCAGCTTAACCATAAAACCATCCTTCAGCCCTTTTCTCTGCCCTTTGGGGAGTGTATAGGAGCTTGGGTGCCACATTTTCACCACTGGTCTGGTGGTCACAGTGGGGAATTACTAAAAGAGAAAGTGCTGGATGTACCTTCATCAGTATCAAGGTGAAGTCTGGAATGAAGATGTAAATGCTGGATTTGAAAATACAGCAAGATTTTCTTCTGCAAGGGCAGAGGGATAATGTGCCGGTTTTGCCATGGAAAAACAGAATTACTTTAGATGATGATTAAAAAAGGGAATATGATTAAAACAAGCTGATAAGGTGAAACTAAAGTAACAAGATAAAGCAGCAGGGCACCCAAGAGGGGAAGGGGAAGACGGAACAGATAGCGGGAGGGCATGAATTATTGATTGAAATCTCTACCAGAAGGTAAAGTCTTTTCATTTTCTTACCTGGGAAGGGAGAGAATGAATGAGAAGGGAAGAGAATTATTAAGCAGCTTTATCATTGCATTGGAGTGGATAATTAGGCAATTAGGATTACTAAAAGTTGGCAAAGCATGAAGCCCAGAGGACTTGTGCTCCTGATTTCAGAGGGGGGTGGTGAGGGAAGCAGGGAAAAGCCTTTGGCAAGAGAATTGATGGTGCGTTACGGTGAGGCTTAAAGGCAGAGCCTGGCTCTGGCACCCAGTACCCTGCAGCTTCCAGAACAAAAGGGGGTTTGAGAGACCTGACTAGTAAAAAAGAACTTATTTGAAGATGGACAGTCCTTGGAAGAGCAACAAGAAGTGAGATCATGAGTGAAGGCCACTGATAAGGATTCAGGGAAGGAGAGCACAGGGAGCTGGACTTGATAATCCTTATGGGTCCCTTCCAACTCATATATTCTATGATTCTAATAACGGTATATGTGGACCCACTTTTTCCCATGGTGGGGGATGCACAGTAGCCATGGGAGTTAGTTAACATCCCCTCTCCTTTCAAGTGAGTTGTTTGTAGCGAGACTTTGCAGGGCTGTAAGCTGAGGATACTGCGAGATCCCTGAGCAGAGCACCAAGAGGTGAGACTCTTCCCTAGGAGGAAAGTGTCAGCCTGTGGTTTAGACTTGCAGTGAATGTGGTCAGTCATGCTACCTTGATTTCATTTTCTTTGGTCAGAAGTGACAAATATTGGATATTCCCCTGATGTAGATCATGCAAATGCTTCATTGTCAGAGGATCTTTCCAGCTGAACTTGGAGGCAGCTTCCAAACCTCTTCCACTTTGATTCTCCATTGTAAATTATATCTGATCACCCCCTTTGTAAAGAGGAGCTCCGCAAAAAAACAGATGAGCAGCTTGGGTAAGCTGGCTGAATCTATTCTTGTAGGGGATGCAAAGCTGTAGGACACAGTGGAAAGGAGAGGGATGGGAACACACGAGCTGTCTCCCAAAAAGGTTTGCCTGGATTTATAGCATTGAAGATTTCAGTGGTGAAAGGAGATGTTGGGCCATCCAATGCCATATACTGCAGACCCTCAAATGTCACCTACTGCCCCTCTCCTGAGCCTTCAGCCCGCATCCGGCAAAACCCAAGCTTCAGAAAGTTTTTGCTTATGGGGCTTTTTGACTGTCCCTTTGAACCAGGTTCCTCCATGGAAGAGCCAGGCAGGCACCGCAGGCTGCTGCTTACCTCTGCAAATTAGCCTAACTTCTTTAGTTGGCACCGTGACTTCTTAATAGCTGGCTGCACATTTTCAAGGGGAAAGCTGGGTAAAAATGACTGAAAATAGCATGGTACATCTGTAACCGTCTGAATTCATCCTGGGCTGCTCTGATGCCAATGCCAGATAACCGTGCTCCTCCTCCATGCTCCTGACCTGCTTAATCTTAAGCTATATGTTATTTAAAATTAATTTGCAGAGATACAGACATCATATAAATCACCGAGGAAATGTCAGATTATGTATGTAATTTTCAGAAGTGCTCCACACTCATCTAACTCAGCTCCCCATGAAACCAAGGGATCAAAATTAAGCCGAAGCAGAGTTCGGACTAGTCACCATCCTTAAAATGCCACAGAAGAGGAGCCAGCACTGCAGACATTTGTTAGTAATTTCACACCCAGAGACTGTTGCCATTTGTTCAGGACATTCAGTGATCAGGGAAGGAAAAAAAAAGGGGATGATGAAAAATACATGGCCTAGAGTATTTGTTACTAATTATTTGCTTGGCCTTATTGGCAAGTCACCTAGTGTTCTCGGAGAGCGTTGCATTTTTATGAGAAGGTGCCATCCACAATGTTCCTCTTCCAAGACCAAGTTCAGAATATTATGGATAATGATGTGTAATGATGCCGAATTTGGGACCATTATTTTCCTCTAGCACAGGTCAGAGGGTTTCACCCAGCCAGCCAGCTTGTGGGTGCGTTAGAGCATCTCTTGGAGAGGCGCCCAGTCTGGGAGAAATCATGTTGTGTTGTTTTTCCTGTGGCTTGGGCTGATTCACGAAGGTGTCTGACACGTGCTCTACATGGCTGAAAACAAGGTCGGGTTTAATAATAAACAATTGTATAAATAGCAAATAAAGATTTATAACGTAGCGTTTGGGGTCCCAATGGATGTGCTGCTGTCATTTTGTGGAGCAGAAGGGAATGAAGCCAGAATTTGTGTTCGTTGGAAGTAGGTAGTAGAATATTATTAGATCAGCCCCTGCCTATGACTTGTCAGACATACTCTGGAGTTAATTGCTGCTTTAGAGGCACCATTGTTGTTCGGCTGCAAGAAAGTGGGTCGACTATTGATGAGATCACCGATCCCATATAATTATTGTGAAAGACATGTAAAAATAGGCTTTGTGCTTAGCTTGAGTTGGGGCCATCCGAGCATCACAGCGGCTTTAACCAGCTGTGTGCACGCACCACATGTACGTGTGTAGCTGTCTGGATGTGCACCGAGGACATCAGTCCAAAGTTTCAAAATGTGCATTGTGGTTTTGAAGCTGTGGCTGTTACTGTGTGACTGTGAGTCACCACCACCGCTCCTCCTGGCAGCCTGGAGTAAAACATGATAGCAGCGTTAAACATGAGAGTCATGAGAAGGCTCTTCGGCAAGAATTTTGGGATGAATTCCTTTGGTTTGCAATATTGGTGGTTTTAAGCAGAATTATCTGGGTGTTTGGTCTCTCCAATGCCTGTCAGCAAGGCAGTGGTGTAGGGTCTCTCCTTGAAAGCCTATGTTTGCACCCAGTGTTTTAGTGTTACACCTAGAAACCCAGCTGAGAAACCTAGCCCAGGGGAACCATGCATTTCCTTCCTCGTTGGTAATCCCCTGGGAGTGAAATACCAGAAATTCAAGGCATGCAGGCTTGGACTGGCAGAGGATGGTGGTGATGGCACCTTCATCAGTTGAGTGTACTACAGCTTAGTCCGTGCAGGTCAGGACTAATGGTGGGAAAAGTTGATACAAGTAGATGTGTTGTCCTCTTCTAGTGCTGTGGGTGTCTGAGTATGCCTCCTGGATAACTAATTTTTTTTTCTTAGCTACCTGTCAGAGATAGGTGAGTTTGCATTTACGTTCCTGTGCCTGTTTCACACTTTCTTCACCTCTACATAATTTGGGATCCTCCTGTTTGGGAAGTGTTATATTACTAATAGTTAAAAAGGGAGTATTCAAATCACTTTGAACTTGTTAAAATGATGCGGTTTAATTCAGTGATGCTGACATCTGGGCTGAGTCTTATTACTTCCTAGCTGCTGTGCTTCTCCGTCTTGTATCTGAGACATAAAAAGGCTGGTTACTGATGGCCCTACTGCTGCACCCTCCCCACTCACAGTAAGGCTCTCATTTCAGTGGGATGGTTACCCTGAGTGGTGTATGCGCACGTGCCAACAGGCAGGCTCTAATAGTGCTAATGCAAGCTTTGAAGGGAGCTTCTGTAAGAAAGCAAGCTTGGAAATAGGGTCTCACTCTATAAACTGTGTGTTACATTTGGGATCTAATGTGTCCTGGGAGAAATACCCTCAGAAGGACATTGGTGCATCCAAGAGGCCCCTTGTGCCTGGAACATTGTCCTCCTGGAGAAATGGGGATCCTTGACCAGGGCTTAAAACACAGTTGCAGAACCCTGAAAAAACCCAACATTTAACTGTTTTCTTGCCTCTTACCTAAGAGTAGGAACTCGTTAAAACATTAGCGGATCTCTCAAAGGCTGAGCATTTTGTCTTCGGTGCAGTGCAGATGAATTCAGTCGCCTGTGGAGTTAATGAGTCGTGCACCCGCTGCTACACACTTGCAGTTCTTTGAGATTAGCTGAATATTTCATCCCAAAGTACAGGCCATTAAAGGCTTTTAATTCTTGGGTGTCATATTTCATGGGACTTATATTAACTGTTAGGAAATTAAAGTCTCTGTGATGGCAGTATAAATTTACTTGGTTTAGTAATTTAGCACCTCCAGTGCTATCCCAGTCCTCAGATATTATCTGGTGACTTCCCAGAGCAGGCAGTGGCTGCTTCCAGAAAAGCAGGGAAATAAAAGACAGGGAATAATACTTTTTTAGGCATCGTTACAGGCTATTGCAAATAGAGGGAAGAATATCTACGTGGAGGAGGCCAGTGGAAGGGGGTAGCCACGCTGTAGGGTTTTCAACTCACTGTGTGTATGAGAAGTGCTGGTTAAAAACCCACAACCTGAAATACTGTTTTTCATCTTCCTTTTTTAATCACTCTGAAGATGTGAATTGCAGAGGCAAAAGCGAGCTTCTTGCCTGCCAATTCGCTTGAAGAGTTTCTCATGTTGATTTGCTGCCTTTGCTCTTTTTCATGAATGAGATGAGAGGAAATCTAATGAAAATTGTTATCAGCTTGTCAAGTTAATTAGTGTCTATTTTAATACTGTCATTATCATTCGTTACTAATTAATATAACATAAGTAACATGATTACAGCTTTTTTGTCTTATTTTTCAGTGAGAAGCTGGATGGAGAAGCTGAAAGATAAGGTAGGAGGCTCTGTTTCAATTACTTTAAAAGTGAAAACATTTTTACTTGCAGGAATAAATAAACTCTTGTCAGTGTAGTTCATTATCTCTACAAAGACAATTGAGAAAGGGCTTAAATTTTTCTCTGGGAGGCAAATGAACCAGATGCTGCTGTTGTGTATAGTGGTGTAAATGCACAGTACATCCCTGATGAGTAGTAACTAAGAGCAGAAGGAGGGACAGGGGTATTTGATAGACTTCTCTGCACTAGAAAACCACTTTCTCTTCCGACTACCTGAGCTACTTCTTTATATTGCCCTCTAACTTACCTCCACCCCTTTTCTCTAAGTCCTAAGCTTGGTCCTAGATCCAAGTCAAGAGGATCTGGTGATCCTCTCTGGTGAGAGGCTGCGTGCCATGCCACTGCCTCTGAACGAGACCTTTCCTGCCTCCACATGCAAGAAGAGCTGCAAATTCCTGGAAGGAAAAAGGGCAAACACAGAAGACTGAAAAAATAACAGATCCTGATCTTTTCTCCCTGGCGTTACAGGGTGGTGGTACATGAAATCAAGAGTTGTGCCAGCCACAGGTGGTGATGGCTTTTTAGGCTCTGTTACCCTAGGGCAAATATTAAGATCTTGAAACGGTTGTGAAACCTTCCAAATGTTGTGTTGATGATGGCAAAGCCATGAAGCTAGAAATGAGATGGCAGTAGTGTTTTAAGACAAGAACATTTTGTGACTCAACAGGGCTTGGAAATTCTTGAACAGAATCAGAGTTAGTATGGAAAAAACATGCCACAAGGAATAATGACATGATGGGAAACTCCAGCCCCTGAAAATACATCTCTAAGCTTGAGCAGATTGTCACCGAATGAGCCCAGCCTTCCCGCGTGATCCCCATGAAATTTCAGCAGCACCTTACCATCAAGTCTGAACAGAGAGATGGGCTCTGGGTATCTGTTTTCCAGGACTGGGGAGTGGAAGGGTTAAGGTGGGTTCCTGCGCAGCCCTTGTTGAGTTGCTTTTCTGCCCACAATAGGGAGGAGGCATGTCTAGTGTGATCTATGCTCATGGCAGAGCACCTTGGCCTGGGATTCAGCCAGAGCGAATGCTGAAAGGACAGAGAATGGTTTTCCCGATGAAGGTAAAAAGCAGACACCAAGACTGGTTGAGTGCCTGCAGTGAATGTAGCATGCAGGGGTCACCTGCTCATGCCAGGCCTACCCCAGCTGGCACAACACAAGCTCGGGTGCATCAGGTGTCTTCTCACTGAAGCTGTAGCTTTCACTTCTTTCCTCTTGGCACCTTGTTGGCTACCTCTGTCCTTCCCCATTGCAGGGGGTGGGGGGTGCATGGTCCACTCTCCAGCAGAGTTGCTCTGTAGGGTCTGAACCTCTTGCAGGTAGATGTTGGACTGCATGGCAGCGCCCAGCACAAGCATTGGTATAACTGGGGATCTGCTAGTGTCCACTTAAAAGAGAGACTCGGCCCTGAGCCATCTCCCTCCTTTGGGGAATGGCAGCTGTGTGGAAGCAGATCTTTCACCACCTTGCTCACATTTTCCCTTAGAGGAGCCCAACAAAAACCACTCCCCCACCTCCAGCCGAATGCTGGTGAAGCAAATCACTCCCAAATAAACCTGCTCACCCCGTTTCCTCCTCTTCCTGGTTGAGTTTATCAGCACCAGTCATAATACGTGCCCCTCTCATTTGCTGTTGGCAGAGCCCTGTCATCTCTATTTTACAATCGCGCCCTCCAAAAGAGTATCCTGGCACATGATGGCCCCATCCCTGAGAGATGTGTCCTCCTGTGTCCATCAGCGCTGCCCTGCTGGGAGAGGGAAGGGTGTGGGGAGCGTGGGACCAGGAGCATGGGTCAGTGACAGATTTATGTCCGGTCTCCTGCAAACACTGTGCAAATGTTGCATTTGGTATGCTGAATAATGGACATGAGGTTCCTGTGAAGTCCTCTGTTGCTGTTACCTCAAAGTCCAGTGGAGCCAGGAAGGTCATGCTCATGGATTGGGTGTCTTAAAAGCATCCCTCAGATGTGTAAAGAAGCTGCATCTTCCCCATAAGCACGAGGTAAAAAAGTCTCTTCGGAGCTGCCTGTGAAATGGGGTAGCTTGTCGGGCAAGTGCAGAAGCCCTCATGAGTTGGGCTGTGTGACACAGAAGGGCTGGGAGAACAGGTCCTGGATCTGCTTCACACTGCAGACTTTTGGGGTAGAAATCGTTGGTCCAGCTGTTCGGGGAAGCGTGTAAAAGGGCATGGGCTGGCCAGGCGTGATAAAGGCTCACGGATGGGCTAGAGAGTTCACCGTGTTAAAACCAGTGATTTCTGACATGGAAACTTAGCTGGGCAGTAGCTAAAAAGCCATTTCCAGTCTCCCCTCGCCGCCTGCGCCAGCAGCAAACTTCCAGAAATAGAAAAACCCACATTGCACTAATTAGGTCACCCAATTAAGGCACCTTAATTGCCTCGCAGAGATAGTCTTTTGGCTGTGTTCTCACGAACCTCCTTTTTCAGGACCTGGGGTGCAGGCACACAGCCCCCCTCCAAGCGCATGTGCTGAGCGGGGCTGGGTTTTCTGGGAGGGCATTCAGGGAACTTGCATGATGCAGCTGAAGATCCCTCAAGCCTTGGGATCCAGGCACAAAGTTGTTACTGTTTAAAGCACTGAGCAGGATCTGGAGGGGTTTGGGAGAGCAAAATAGCCCTTGTGAGCATTGTATCTGCCCTAGACGAAAGCAGTTATTTTCATTCTCCAGGTAAGCGTACAAAGCCAGGGCAGCGCACACTGAATAGCTTTTTTTTTTCCCCCTACGCAGTGGATTATGGAGGAAAAGCAATTACGGTGTAAGCATGTGTTGTAAGTTGTGTTGCAGTTTGGGAATGCAGATGAAGATAAGTGGTTGTAAGCAATGGACTGAGGCTTGCTAAGAGGTGTCTGATAGTCCTCTGAATTGTGCATGTGTCCCTTGGCAGGTGTAAAATCCATTTTGGGGGATGTAGATGGTGAAGGGTAAAGCTGTAGTGCCACAGCAGAAGACTCTCTTGCTGCAGTGTGAATGAAGGCAGCGTTAATGAGGGAGGGAGCCAGGCTGTACCTGCCTCCCTCACTCCATTGAGCCACCCAGCCTGAATTAGGTGAGGATGCTGAAGAGGATGCTGAAGCAATTTGGCACTTTAAAATTTGGGTTAATTTTCATTTCAAACCGTAAAATATAAAATAACAAGGACTTGGGAATATTTTCCAAAGGATTTTAAATGTTTAAATGTGTAATTTTAAATTAGTCATGCTATCTATATTTTTTTTTAATGGACAATGCAAACATATGGATGATAGCAATTGAACTAGAGCTGATTTATATTTGCTGTGCTTCCCTTAAGGCCAGCTGAAGGTGTGTGTGCCCTCCCTCTACGTCATTGTCCTGCTCATGGAAGTGACCCCTTCCCATGCAAAGCAAAAGCATTTGGTTCAAAGATTTTCAGTACAAAGCCAAGGAAGCTCAGGCTGGGCTGGGCAGGGAGAGGGCAAACTGGTTCTTCTTCCTGCGAGATGTGAGCACAGCCTGGCTTTGCACTTCAGCTCCTTCAGACACCCAGCTGCGGGTGTTGAGGGCAGCTTCTGCTGTCCCCATGCTGAGATATGGCATTAGTGTCCCTGGGCACTTGCTTTTCCATGCCAATGTGTCTCTGGGAAGCACGGGAGCTGTGTAATGCTCTTTACTGGAGGTATATTTAGCAATTTGGCCACGGTAAGACACACTCCAGTAATGAGAGCTGGCCAGGATGATGTTGGGTCCCTTTCCCATCCACCTCCCACGATGGAGGTCAGCGCCCCTGCTTTGCAGCGCAGCCTTTCTCCAAAAACAGCTGCTCACCCGTTCTGCCTGCTCCCCGGCTGGTGCCTGCCGTCTCACCTGATGGCTCTTACACACTGGCTCCTGTGCCTGCACCGTGCTCTCCTCTGCCTGCTCCTGCCACCCTGAGGGCTGCGGGATGGTGCAGAGAGCTGTGGGCAGCGCGGCGCCGAGCCACTCATCGTCACACCACTCGGTGCCGCGCTGCTAGTCCAGATTCACGCCGAAAAGCGTAGCAGCAGCTCTTGACTCTCCGGATTGAGCTCTGTTGAGCGTGTTCAGACATATACCTGTGCCTTGATTTATGCTGGTGGTACCTGGGGAGCTTGGAGCAGCACTCAGCCTACTTTACACAGTGTGTAGTGAAGCTGTTTGGGTGGTTACAGGTCTTTGTTGTGGCTCGAGATTGCCTGCCCTTGGTGGTCAAGGTTTTCCTTCACACGTGCACCCATATCAACAGACAATTCACCCCAGCGCTTGCAACTCTGCACCAAAATTGTTTCCTCTCGTAAAGGCAGGCAAACACTGCAGTGTCTCAGCTATCACAAGGCAGTATCTGTTAGCAAAAGCTGACGGTGAGTGAGCCGTGGTGGTTACCAGCTTGGTCCTGGAGTGGGGCTGGTTGGGGGCTTGTTTAGCGATCCTGGACGCCGGGCTTATCCTATGCAGGTGGGTGATAGGGACTCAAATACAATAAACTTTGACGAAAGCTGCATAGGGATATATCCCAGTCCTAGACTGGTGGCAGATGACTCTGAAAGGATGGTTTTGTGAGTGCTGCTCTGCTTCTCTCTTTTCCACATAGGCAGGATACATGTCGGGGATGCTGGTTCCTGTAGGAGTTGGAATAGCCGGAGCCCTCTTTATCCTAGGAGCACTCTACAGCATTAAGATTATGAATCGCCGAAGGAGAAATGGCTCAAAGAGACATAAAAGAAAGGTATGGCAACTGCAAAGGAAAAACCCAATCTGTTCCCACCCACTCTCCTGTTAACCATTTTGGCTGTAAAGCGAGTGCAGCCTGGTTATGGTTATGGTTTGTCCGGGTTGAAGTGCCCGGCACCTCTCGCTTAGAGTACGGGGGGGATCCAAATGCTCATCATTTCCTTTTTGCATGTGGCGCTGTTCAATGTTTCTTTTCTTCCCCTAGCAGAGGGAATTTAACAGCATGCAGGACCGAGTCATGCTCTTAGCTGACAGCTCTGAAGATGAATTTTGAACTGAACTGCAGTGCCCTTGTGATAGCCCGTGACTTTTAAAAGGAGGGAGGAGGAGAAAAAGAACAAGTGACTTTCTGCTGCATCGCTGCTCTCCGCCGCCCAGAGCCACTGAGCAGTGGTCAGTACCACTCCGGCGAAACAGCATGCTATGCTCTACGTGTACCATGCAGTGATGTTTGTTTTGATACAGTAGTGAGATTTCACATTCGCACCTGGCACCTCATTCAGATCCACAGCACATCTTGTTACAGCTGGAGCTGATACATATGGATGATTATTTTCCTATTATCCTGGTGTACTGTTTTGGTCCTGGCTGGCAGTAATCTAATCATAACAATAGCTCTCACCTAACCTGGGAATGGAAATCTTTACTGTGAATGACTTCTGTCCAATTTGTTAATTTTAAATGTTACATTACCTGAGGTAGAGTTCATTAGTGCTAAGATTAGCTGCTCTGCTTATTAATTAATGAGTTATACACTTGAACTGTATCCCTTGCCACCTGAGAAGTGCCCAAGTACAGTGTTGCTGATACAGTTTGAAGCACATTTCTGCACTCGTTTCCCCGACTCTCGCCCCTTCTTTCTTCCTTCAGCTCTGCTCTACGCTTCTTGGAGACACACAGGAATGGCCTCAACACTCGATTCACAACAAAAATCGTAGTCCATTTTCAGCCAGCACTGTCTGTTACAGCACAATAAATACCAGCTCTCACCTACTGATGGATAGTCCTGCATGGATCTCTTAGCTTTTGTTCAGGGTGCAAGTAGGTAAGAGAAGACACAGGTCAGGGGTTTCTTCAGCTTCTGCCTCCTGTTTGAAGGACACTAGTTCATCTGTTTCACAAGGCTCCATTCACATAGAGATGAAAGCAGAGCATCTGTCTCCTTTATCCATTGGAAATTGCATTTTCGGTCCCCAGAAAGCTGCATGAACAGCAGCACCTTTGGGGGATCTGGATGGGTCTTTTCTCCAGACTGCTGAATGCGGAAAGGCGCCAAAGTTTGTGGAGCGAGTGGCTGTTGGTGTTGAGGGATTTGTGGCTAATAGTCAGAAAACAGCAGCAGCCACAGCTGGAGAGATGTCTGCTATGGGGAGGTGAAATGGTCATGCTGGGGAGCCCTTGGCCATGGGGGAAAAGGGGAAGCTGTAGGACAGATGGCTGCAGAGGGTTGTGGAGGTGAAGCCCAAAGATGGCACGGGGTGAGGGCAAGCTGCTGTGCTGCCTGGGCTGCTAGCACGGGGTTGCAGAGGGAGACAGCCAGTGTCTGAGATGTTACTGGAACCAAGCAGGGGAAACTAATGTTGTTTTGCACAGAAATGCTGTCAAAATAGCTAGAAAAAGGGCTGCATTACTTTATCTCTGCTTCTGGTTGTGAAATGACTTCAATCTGACATTTATGCAAAACATCCATGTTTCTGAGGTGGGAATTACTGTTCTGTGGGGAATTATCCTTCATACAAGGAACAGTGACTATTGCCAGAGGAGACCTGATTAGACAAATAAGGCCAGACCACATATCTACTGAGATCAAATCCCACTGAGTGTTCGAAGAAGTGGGAGGAGAGTTTGAGGAGAGACAGATGCAGGATTTCATTCCTTCACCTTGTAAAGGTGAAAAAGCCTGTCAGGTTGTGAAGGGTAGATGTAGATGATGGTAAGCAAATGTCTCATGGGCATGTGCGTGGGTTTGCAAGGTAGGACATTTGGAAGACCTGCCTGAAGCTCGGTTGTCTCTTGAGAAGGTCAGGGCCTCCTCTGGACATTAAGTCATCAGATGTGATGTTCAGCTCTGAACAAGCAGTGCTCTTCAGAGCCCAGGTACTTTCTTGTAGGCCTTACCCACACATCTACTGAGTCACCTGGAGAAGGACAGGCGGGACGACCTGTATTCAAAATGCTGCTACTGATGCTAGTCTTCCAGTCAAAGAGCTGTGTGTGGTCTCCCACACATCCATCCCACTGAGTGCGTGGGAAGCAGGTAGGGGGAGGCGCAGTAAAACCCGGTCCATCAACATGTTAGGGAGTCTTCATACACTAATCCCTCTAGGACAGGCTTTCCCAGCCAGGGCTCCACAGTGCTTGCATCTCTCCCTTTTCGTTCCTGAAACTTTGACCAGGAGAATTTTGCATTGCTAAAAGCAGCCTCACGTCTTTAACACGCTCTGACTGGCAGCCCACTGCTAAGTCCAGGCGCCCCTACCCAAAATTAAAGCCTCTTTCTTCTGTAACAAATGATCAGTCCAAGCTAAGAAGAACTTTTCCTTCTGGACTGATCTCTCCTTATTTCCTTCTCATTCCTAAGTCTCTTGGAGCTTGGAGGTGGTCAGGAGGTGTTAACAGTCCAGTTGAGCATTGCTGGCTGTCTTGCAGTTTTGGAAATCAGGAAGTAGTGTCCCTTGGGCTCTTTGGTGATTTGTTCCTGGCAAGGCTTGATGAGGGTTGCAAGGTGGAATGAATTCTCCTCCATTCTGGTTTGCTTGAGATCATCTCTGGAAAGGCTTGTCTTTTAAGTACAGTGCCAGGCAGGCTGGAAACAAGACTACATAGGCAGCTGCAAGATGTTCTTGAAATGAGTTACGCTGGCCCAGCCAGGGAGGCATGGAGAATAAGCAGTGACAAAGGGCATTGGCCTCTCTGCAAGAGAGCAGAAAGGACAGTAGCTGGGCTGGCTGAGTCCTTTGCATGCAACTGTAGCCTGAAAGAGAGACCCGAGATAACACTGGAAAAGAGGAGCTGCCAGCAATACTGCAGAACAGAGCAGATGTACCAGCAAGACCCAAACAGCTGGGGATCAGCAGGGTTTTGTGCAATAACAGCCTGCGAAAGACAGGCTCCTCTTGCTTTCCTGTTAATGGCACTGTGCCTGCGCAGCGTGTGATAACAGCACAAGTTGCGTTAAGTAACCAATAAAACGCAGAGCTCCTGGCCAGTCGGGAGGAGGAGGGATGGCTGATGCTGGTCTGAGCCTGAGTACCTCAGCTCTGGCAGCGCAGGAGGAGCTTTATGGATGGGTTGCCAATTTGATGGATTGGGAAGGCTGGTGGGGAGGTGCCGTGGCCTTCCGTTGTGCTAATAAATCCACAGTTTGGGAAACACTGACTTCCTACAGTGGCAATCAGTTTCACTGTTGCTCTTCTTCTCCCTCCTCAACATAATGAACTTAAGAAGTTAAAGGCAACACTGCCAGTTAGAATGACGAAGGCAGTACTTTACTGCATCGGCTGGGTGCCCTGGTGTCCTCAAGAATCAGGCTTCACTCGGCAAGGACATGGAGGGGGCGGCTGGGATGCAGGAAATCAGCGGTGCCAAAAGTGAGGCTGACAAATGGTTGCAAATATTGGAGCTGTTATAGGGCAAATATGGTGGGACAAACTGGGCAAGCAGGAGAGTTGTAGCCAAAAGGGAGGTCCAGCTGAATGCACAGTTCAGTGTTGGCTCTCTGGTCTGCACTGGAGCCAGGCTTGTGGGCTAGAAGGGCTGCCCAAAGATTTTGCTTGTGGTCCAGCTTCACTCCCAGGCCTGTCTCTGGCTCTGAACACCACCAGCTAAGGTGCCTTGGTTGGGAGCTGCTGGTTGGCAGACTACTGTTGGCCAACTTTCTGAGCCACTCAGCAGTGCAGAGAGATCCCAAGTGATGTCCATTTGAAGTGGAGGTGTTTGTTGAATAGTTCATTTTGGTTAGACACCTGCCCCAGAGCCTGGAGGCTCCCCATGTCTTCGGCTTAGTTCTTCTTAGGGTGGAGGCAAGGGGGAGTCAAAACCAGCCTTGGGTCCCAGTGAAAGCTGTAGGAGCCTTTCGAGCACAGACAGGGTTTTCTGCAGTGCCCCTGACGTCAGCGCAATTTCTGCAGGTCCTTAAAGCACAAGCATCATTCAGCTCTTTCCCTTCTCATCCAAGGCCAGTAGACTTTGGATTGGGCTCTTAAAAATATTCTCTACTCAACTCCTGGAGTTTGATTCATTTGCTTGAAATTATCAGATTGCAGGGAGGGGAGGAGGGCTTCAGGTGGGAGCTGAAGCCTCCAGTCTCTTAAGGCTCTACTCATTTAATCTATACCTCTGCGTTGCCAAACAAGCAGATTCTTTTGAAAGAGACAGGACAAGAAAGACAGCCAAGAAGTGCCCTCCTCATCCTCCATGCTAGGTGAACTGCAAGGCCGTGAATGGAGAGGTGGGTTGTGACACTGCTAACGCAGCCTCGGCCCCATGCAAAGGCACAGCTGCGATGGCGACTTTGCTGCAGCAATAATAATCTCTCAGCTCGGCACAAGACGAGTTGCTCGCCTCTGTTTTGGGTTTTCCTGATAGCACAAGCCAGAATTTATCGTAGGCATCACACAACCGCTTCAGCTCTACAGCCCCATTTCCAACGAAAGGAACCAGCCTGCCTGATGTGCAGCTCTTGCCCTGATGAAATGCACCTGCACTCTACAGCTGCTGATTTTTTAAGGTGTCTCCTATGCCAGATGTTCACCCTAGGTGAGGTTTCTCTGGACTGCACTGCTTCCACAGAGTGATATTAGCAGTCCTCGTGCTTTGTTGTGGTTTTCTATTTCGGACAAGAACAACTCCTCATACTGTAACTATGGAATGTAGCACTTTTTGTTAAATTAAAACATTGGGAAATAAAAAGCTGTCCATCATACATGACTTTAAGTGCCTTGTCTCCCTGATCTGCGGTTCGTGGCATTCACTGTCTCTCAGGTAAAGCTGTGAAGTGATTGCTCGGAAGACTCAAGTGTTGCATTTCTTTCTCCATGCTGTGTGGTCAGTGCAAGGACTCATGCTGGGCTTGCAGGGGTGATACAAGCAGTGGGGAGCCTCAGCCTGGGACTTTTTGGGTAGGATTTACCGGGAGGTAGGTGTCAGCTGTAGGCTGTGATGAGTAACACCCCACATTCCCTCAGCTGGGTTTCCAGTAGCTGTAATGAGCCCCAGCACTGATACGTTTACACCGTTGATCTTTACGTATAGCCCGGCATCTCTTTGTGCATACCAGGAGATTTGTCCTTTCTGTTTTGCCCCGTGGGCAAGGGTCTGTGCCCAAATCTTTCAAGACCCCAGTAATATGGCACTGGTGAGCTTTGAGTCTCAGTTGTAGGTGCTGCAAATGTTTCATAAAAGAGCAGCCTTATTGCAGGTGAATATTATCGCACACACCTCGATAGACCTGCGATCCAAGCAGAAGAATCAGAAAGACTTGAGAGTGAGTAAGAGGTGTACGGGCTGGGTTTGTAATTGCCTTCCCAGTTCCTGTTTGCAGATGCCCTTGCATGCATTGTGCTATTGCATGCAAGTACATGGGCCGGGTATGCGTCCTTTTGCCGTATTGCGTATAGGTGGAGGTCACACGGTGGGAATGTGAGCCAGCGGGGCACACAGCCGGCCCATGGCGGTGGCTGCCTGCCCCTCTGCAGGCATCCTCTAGTAATAAAAGCCAGCAAGAACTATTTGTCCAAGTGTGTCTATTTTCTCTAATGAAAAATGGCTTGTTCAAAACAAGAAATTCCCAGGGAAATGGCCATTTGGGGATTGCACGAACACATTCTTTGCTAATTGGTAGTTGCCAAAACCAATCTGTATATTCATGAAGCTATTTGCTGCATTGCTGACTTTTTCCAATGAAAAAACAAAACCTGCTGAAAGAAGATAAACAATGACAATGGGTTTTTTTCTATTGGTTTCTTTCCTAGGGAAATAACTCTTTGTGATCACGCTGCCTAGCTGTGGGCCTCTGTCCATCAGCTTGTCTCCTCCCAATGTCCCTGACTGTGCCAGCCAAGCCATGGGTTTGTGAAAACGGGAGAGCAGAGAGATCATATTAAAAGCCCCACAAGAAAAGCACATGTGGAGCCGTTCTGAAGCCACAGAAAACCCATGTAAGCAAAGAAGGTTACATATGCCCTGATGGAGGGGATGAGCTGGATGTCCCAGACACCCGTTGGGGTTGCTGCCCTGTATGGGTTCCCTGGGGCTGAGCAAAGCACGAGGTCACTCTGGCACAGGGCTCAGCCTAATTCAGTTACAAGCACACCGTCAGCCGTGAGGCATCGATCCATGCAGAGCAGTGCAGACAGCCCGGCTTGGGCTTGTTTTCATCAATGTGTTTTGGAAGGACAAACCAAAAGGCATTCCCTGCTTGCTCTGGTGGCAAAGCCACCTGTGGGTGGTTGTTGCTGCTATGCCTGAGCCCACCAGGGTCTGCCCTTAGGTTGAGGGCCTGGGGCCTGGCACGAAAAGCTCCTTTACTTTGGGGCAAGTCTCATCCTCCACCTCTGGTTATAACCCCCCACTGGGGGTTATAAGCACTTTAAGATTGGTCCTCAATGGGCAAAAAATTAGCGCACCAGGATGTTGACTCTCAGCTTGCTTAAGGCTTGCAGCAATGCACACAGCAGTTTTCCCTTTTTTTCCCCAACGGTGATGCTCTCCCAAGGGCTCAGGAGCAGGACAGTCCCCACCTGCAAGGAAAGGGTTTGGGTCGCAGCCAGCAGCACAGAGTCAGCAGAGCTGATGGTGGCATTTCCCAGTGGAAACGTTTCCACCAGTGAGTCCGTTCTTAATGGTAAGTGCTGGGTGCCCTTTGCTCCACTGTATTAGTGACCAAATGCCGACATGTGAGCGCACTACATTATTAGCATGCATATATGCAAAGATATATGCACACGTAGAAGTTTAACCAGTGGGTTATAGATACACAGAACTGCATGGTATTTGCAACACAGATTTTCCACCTGCCAGGCACAGTGTTTTTTTCTGGTTTACTCTTAAGCCTCTTCAACTTCAGTCTTTTCTCAGTCTGACTTCCTGCAGATTTACCCCGTGTGTAACATAAGGCTTATTGCCTGCAGAAATCTGCTGATGGAGACACAAGAGGGATCCAAAACAGGCACCAGCTGAAATTTGCAATTAGAGGAGAAGAGAGAGTGCTGGTGAGGGAGGGGGAGGCTGTGGCTGGCTCTCGACAGGGCTCTGGGAGCAAAGCCTCCAAAGCAGAACCCAAAGGTAGGATGGTAAACATTGAAAATCTCTTCCCAGAGCAGTGGAAATGTGCCATGCCCTCTTTCTGTCCAGCAAAAGACTTCTTAGCATCCGGATGGTGGGGAAAATCTCCACAGGCTCCTTGTAGGAATAGGCTGAGTTACAGTTCTGGTCTTTCTGCTTTTACCATCAATGCAGCAAGAGGAGCGCACAAACCCTCTTGGCAGATTAGCCGTGATGGCTAAGCCGTACCTGCCTGCATCACCTGTAGGATGCTTCAGCACTGCCTTCACCTATGGAGCTATGAGGCTTCCCTGCAGCATTGAGCCAGGCTGCTGCCTGGAGGGGAGGGGGCCAGCAGCATGGGTGTGGGAGCAGGGGGAGATTGGCATGGCTCACGGGCTGCTTAGTCCTTGGTGGGGACAGCCCTGGGAGAGACAAGGTGTGAGACCAGCTCCACGTCTTGGTGGGAGTTGGTGGACCCAGATGCTGCCTTTGGCTGACGCCTACAATTTCATTCCTGGGCTGAAAGGCCACATTCAGCAGAGCCTTGATGTCTAGGCAGGAATATTCATGGGCAGGTCCGTACCTTGTGTTGGCAAGTGCATTTTGGCCAAATCCATGCCCAGATGAAATGAGTCTGAGACTAAAAGGTTGCCAGAGACCTAAGCAACTGCTGGCATTGCCCAGCTGCTGATGCAGCTTCAACACAGGAGTCTGGGGGGTGACACAGATGGAGTTGAACAGCAGCTCTTGAGTATCCCTTTCCAAAAAAGTCCTCAGAAAGGTCCTGGGTCTTGCACATTGTACAAGAAGAGAAATGTTAACCTGTGTGTTGGGGCCAGCATTTGGGAGTGGAGGCTTACCCACCCTTCCTGGAGGTTTCCAGGGGCTCTTGGCAAAGTTTTTATTTCAGTATAATGAAGGCACTGGAGGGAAAGCAATAAAAGTTTTGCTCCAAATTCAGTGCTTGGGGGCCAAACCTGGGTTTTCCCTCTGGACTCCTCAGGAAGGATGTCACGTCCAGCCTGGTGTGACAAGCTCCGTTGCATGGGTTTTCCAGCTCTTGCTCACAGCATCCTCATCATGAAGCCCATGGGTTTGGCAGGAAATAAATCTGCAGCAGTGAGTTGGGAAGGGACCAGTGCAGTGCCTGGCAAGGCTGCCCAGGCGCTACTGCCCGCGGGGTGTGAGCGAGCATCACCTGGACCCGCAGGAGTTCACTCAAGCAAGATGAATTTTCCAAATCTTATACATGAAATAAGTCGAAGGATAAACTGCAGTCATCGAGGTTCTTCACTAATGAATTCATTTTCATCTGAGGCAGAGGAAATGGAACTGGGCGATGAGGAAAAGGCTGATGTTAACAGAGGTTCACTGTACTTCAGTTTTAATCCTTTTTTTAATGGAGAACAAAATGGTAATGTGGCAAAAAAGAGAAAAGAAAATCCCTGCAAAAATGTGACCTTACTCATATAAAAGGATATTCAGAAATAAATGAAGAATTTCTGCAGTAAAATTAAAACATCTGCTACTACACAAGCAAAGTCTAGATAGTGAAACCATTTGCCAGCATCAGGCTGTAATTTGACCTGGGATTTTGCAGTCAAAATATTTAAATCACTGGGTTTAATCATACTTTATATCAGGAAGCTGAAAATCCTTACTTTAAATAATTGATCGGCTAGCTATTTTTTTGGGTTTAGCTATTTTCCCAAGGTTCATTCTTACTGGTCAATAAGCCCTTTAAAACTTATTGATTTGCCTCTGGAGACTGTCTGCCCATGGAGTTGTGCTTTTTTCTTGCCATAACTTATTCTGTACTTATGTGCACTTATTTAAGTAATTTCAGGGCTTCTGGTATATTTTTTTCAGTTTATTTACATTTTGCATTTTTAGTATTAAAAATAGCAAATAACATCCTTCCAATCCACTGGCTGATTGGTTTTGCATTACACTCTGGTCTGGTTAAATCTCACTTGGATGCAGATTGAAATTCAACTGAAATATCCAGAAATTGAATTTTTATTATAAAAGCAGAAGCGGGGCCACTGCGGGTGGGAGCTTTGCCACTGTGCAAACATTCAGGACTGGTTTGTGGTGACAAACCCTTGTCTATGGGCACAAGGGGCTATGGGGTTTGCTGGTGGGGTTGTGGTTTGTGAGACTAAATAGCACGCCAGCAACCTCTGTCCCTGCGTCCCAGGGGAGACTGGAGCTGCCACCAATTTAGCACGGTTGGGCATGAAGGGCTAACTAGAGAGAAGATCGATATTATGTTCAAGGCACAACTGTGGCCAAGGAGACTTACATAAAAAATACTCTGGTCTTGGGTTTAAAATGAAAAGGAGGGAAGTAGTAAAATGCATCATTGAATCAGGGCTGGAATGAAAGCTACACTGTGCGTTAGCGCTGGGTACGTGAAAGTTATTTATGGGCAGGGGGATGTCAGGTCTCTGGCTCCTCTGGACCGTGCCTGTAGGTGGATTGCATCAAAAACAGTGGCAAAGAGTTGTCAGGGTGTTTTGTTCTTGCTGTAAGTGACAAAAGAGTTTCCAAACTACCATCACTTACAGGATCTGGCCGTTAGGCAGGAGGTCGCTGCCATGGGGCTGGACGAGGGGGATGCTGCACACCCCTTCACCAGCAACCTGCCCCTGGCTGCAGTGTTTCCTCCCTGCCAGCTCTGCCTCCGCTTACCAGCCTGGGGCCAGCATCAGCCACGAGGAGCCCTGATTTATTGCACACATTTTGGCCGGGATTTTGACACGGTTGGATCTGCTCGCCCCGATCTCATATGGCCTTCACTGCTGCTAGAGTAGCCATCTATTTGGCACTGTCTTTATGGAAGGCACTTCTATTTATAAGAGACAAGAGAAGCTTTGCTGATGGATTTCTCCCCTAATACCCGATGCTGCTGAGCATCCTGGTCTGATTGGGAAGCGCCTGTCCCGTCAAGTGCAACAGATCACACAAAGCAGCCCTTGCTGGGAAATATGTCTGCGAAATTTGACAGTGAGCTCAGCAAACGCTAAGTAAGTGCCCATGGGACCTCATCCCACTGGAGTGCTGGGGCCACGTGCCTCTGTGCATGGGGAGGTGAAGGTACCAAAAGCAGCCGCCGGCTGATTGCAATGCCCATCGCTCACCAAACTCCCTGCTCGGTTTTATCAGCTGCGTGTCAGTGCAGGACAAAAGGACTTTTTAACCTGCAGTGCCAAAAGTAATTTTTTAATGTCAAACTTAATCCTAAGGATGACATTTAATCTCCTCCACAGAGGGTAATGTGCTTAGGTGCTAAATGAGTTCTTGGACGTGGCTGCTTTACAGCTCCAGGGTGCCGTAAGTGAGAAAAAATTACAGGGATGACACATCCGTATGCTTTCATGTCAGACATTTTGGTACGTTGATGAATGAGCTGTGCTCCCCACATAATGCTGGGGCGATGCACTGACTACCTGATCTCTGCACAGGGACCTTTGGGTTGAGCTCATGGGGCAGAGCAGAAAGCTGGATTCATCTATGGCAATGCCCTGGGAGGTGTCATCACATGAGTGTCACTTTCACCATCCCTGTAACCTTCATGAAACTGGCAGTGAAGCATCAGTGAGGTCTTTCAGTGGGGGCCCTGATGTTGCATGGATGGAGGCTGGGTCACGTGTAGAGACCATGTCTTCTTAGCAGCACAGAGGTTGCTGTGCTTTTAACTTCTCCAGATGGTTTGACAAAACATAACTCTGGGATGTGCAGGGGTGACTTTGCACGTCTAGCTCTAAGTCAAAGGTGGCTTTTATAATTTATAATTGAATTTGCCTTCTGTAAAAAAAAAAAAGCCAACAGAAATAACCCAAGTCCATCCTTATTTCCAGCAAAGCAGGAGAGAGAGCAGTAAATTGTTAAAAGCTCAATAGCAGTGGATGAGGTGGTGAGCACATGCTAGAGAAGACATTCCTCTAAAACTGAAACTGAAGAATGTGGTTTAATAGCATTAAAAATAAAAGGCTAATAAAGGGATTTGGCTGCATGCAACCTGTACAGCATCTATTAAAAATGATTATTTAACTGGATATTTGTTTTGCAGTCAGCTGACTGGACTTAAAAATACATGCTATTGCCCTGAAACATTTAAATGATCACATCTGGGTGTAGAAAGGAAATGAGGCTGTGGAAACACTAAGCCAGAAGATACACGGGTTTTTTGGATGGCAGAGTACAGACTTTGAGGAGACAGGAAACAAGAAAAACATCTTCTTATTTAACATTTACCTTATAACAAAGGAAAGTGCTCTGAGCCACGCTGGGGCTTGCAGTGCTGGATGACATCCACAGGCACGCAATGCCTCAGACCGCTTAAAGTGTAGGGTCAAATCTGCAAATGTGCCATGGTCCAGAGACGGCTTTAAGCATGTGTGGTTTGGGCAATTCGTATGGGTCAAGCCTGAGAGTCTGCACAGAGACTCTCTTCTAGATACCTCAGTCTGACAGAAATATGGAGCTAAAATCTTGGAGGGAATTGCTTGCGAGCTCCACTGCCATAGCAAACCCCGAGCCCTTACGCTGGTGCTCACAGACCTGCACATGGGAAAACCACAGTTTTGGAATTTTCTGCAGAAGAGGGATCTCAGCTGACACTATGAAAATAAAATGTTAGTGCTATTTTATGGACCGAACACTTGATCTGAAGAACTGTGAAGTTGAAGGATGGGCTCTTGCTTGCCTGACCGTTCTTGAGGTGACACACCTATGGCCACTGCTTGTAAGACAAACTTGAAGATATATATAGAGAGATATATATATTTAAAATTTTGGATCTAGTCAACAGTAAATAAGTATATATGTCGTCAAGAATTGGTACGGTGGAGAAGTGCAGTAGACAGCCTAGATTTTGCAAGAGAACCTAAGTGCTGGAAATACTGCCAATCCCACTGATTAATTCAAGTCTGCATCCAGCAAAACCCAGGACATCATAATGGAGCTGGCTGGACCTGCAGCATTTTAGGCAGTGATGGAAACATTTTCATGACCATGTAACTACAAGGGACATTACAAGTGCGAAGTACTTGAAGCCCAACACAACATAGCAGGCTGCTATTGCACGGCCACGTAAGTGTGTGGTGGAGCCAACACTTGGCTTGGGCCAAGGCAGCTTGTGCCCAAATTCATTGTATGTTGATTTAATAGATGGGTAGGACATGTCCTTGATAGTACAAGTGCCTGACAGTGATTTGCTTCATGGCTGAGCATCCTGGAAGGTCTTGCGCTGCATGGGAGGACGGAAACCCATTTCAGGATGGAGAGTTGGCAAAGGGATGTCTCTGATCCTAGGAGACCAGCAGGGTGTGACAGACCGAGCCCAAGCTGCGATACTAGCAACTGAAGTTCACATGCCGCAAGGTTGCTGGGTGATCCACTAGCAAATTAATTTCATCAGCTTTGGTTTCCCCTTTTTAAGAGGGCAAAAGGCTCCATTGAAATGCGCGTGGCCATCTGCAGATAACAGTCACTGTTGCAGGACCAGGTGTTTTTCCCAAGTGGAAGTGCAGTGTCAGAAAACAAAAAGGTTTTTCTCTGCAGTTTGGTTCTTCCTCTCTGATATATTGAAGTGTCCAATGAACAAATTGAGCACAGATTAATTTTTTTTTTTTGCCTAAAGCTAATCACCGGCTCATCATGGAGAGCGTGAGGTGCAGAAAGCAGCACCTTCAGTCCCACACCTTCCATACAGCGCTTCCTCCTCTGGAAGGAGCTGAAAGAAATAGATGAGACCTGCGCACAGCAGAGCCTGCAATAATTTCTCCAAGTCCCTTTGCCCATCTGCCTCCACTCGGCAGATTGTTTAGCGTGAAGAAAGCAATTTTTTGCCTTTGATACTGAAAGCAGTGAGGAGGGTAATTGGAGCCTGGAAGGCAGGGTAGCTATCGAGCAATCTCAGCCCTCACAGAACTCTGATGTACTGTAAAACTCAAAGGGGAGTTACAATTACTACACATTGCCCTGGACAATGATTTATCTTGTAGCCACATAAAAGCAAAATCTCTCTCATCTGTTGTTTTTTTTTTTCCCCTGTACCTGATGAGGATGTGTCATATCTTAGATTAAAGGGACTTTCTTTTCAAATGCTGCAAGGAAAACCTGTGTGTGACGTTCAATTATTCTGCCCTTTAAAATAATATCCCTGATGAGAAGGGAGTTGTTGCAGTGCTGGTGTCCTGAGAAATTGGAAGCTGAACTGGAAACTTGGAGTGTCTAATAAAGGGCCACAAAGCAAAGAGTTTAATGGATCTTTTTTAAGCTCCTTTCAAGGGGGGAAGATGATTCAGTAGGCGAGGACTGACCCAGAATGCAGGAGATGAGGCTTCAGTTCTTCGTGTTGCTGCAGATGCAACAGGAAAATGAGAGGTTCAATAAAGGAGAACAAATTCAGTAGCCTGGGTGGTGGCTTGAGTTGCAGTAAAGCCCTGGGAGCAACCACCCAGGGAGGGTGCTGCATGCACAACAGCTCGATGATCAAATGCACCTACCCAAGAAATGGCACCGTGCAGGCAGTGTGAGCGAGCGGGAGGCTGCTGTCAGAATCCTTTCGCTGAAAGGGCTCCCTGGGGTTTCAGCAGGAGCTGCTCAGCTCACAGGGGAGGAGGCTGCCCTGTGGCATATTGTGTTTGGGATGCCAGAGTCTGGCAACTATTACATGAGATCAGAGCCCTTCACCATCCCCTACTGGTCCATACAGCCCAATGTGTGCCCCAATCAACAACTGGCACTTCTGGGCATCTGGGGAGCCCTGATGGACAAAATGAGCCAAATGGGGAGCTTCTGCCTTAGTCTGGGATCAGTTTTATTTTGGCTCAGATACCTCCTCAAAGAGCTGGCCCCCAAATTGCTTTTTGGGAGCAGGCAGCAGTCTCCACTGCATGTCATCTCAGAGCTGTAATAGCATTAATCCTCTGGAAATAGCCAAGCCTTTCTAAACTTGACATTTCCCCTTCTTTTCATAAAATATAGTAGCACATCACAGGCGTAGGCTGCATGAGAAACCCTCCTGGCAAGCGGCAGTTCCACTGGTGGGGAGGATCATGCCTGTGATGTCTCTTTGTCTGATGCTCCCCTCCAACTCCTCTCTATTAACAGATGCTTTTCAAGAGCAAAAAGAGAGGCTATATGTAGCCCAAACTCCCACTGCTTCAAGGCAAGTGAGAGCTCTTTCTTTGCTCAGCAGCGCCTTGGAAGTGCAAGACTTGCTGAGTCTCACGTATGGAGCGGGGAGAGCAGATCTGCCTCTCGCTTCTCCACCTGGTTCATTGGGCATCTCCCACTCTGCTGCAGATGTGGCCAATCTGGGATCCACTGCAGTGTCGAGGCAGTGGGGAGGTGGTGGCCACAGGTGCTTGATAGGTTCCCTTCATGAAACAGCTTTGGGTGGTGGCATGGTATCCCCCAGGACACATCGTGGGGGAGAAGAAACTGGAGAGTTCTTGGCTGAATGCAGGGGAAAACCATCTAGATCCGGACTGGTAAATTGGTGGATAAATTCACCAGACTCAGTGGATGAATTGAGCTTCAGTTGGCTCAGTTCCACCATTTGGTTGCAGCCCATCAGCTGCTACCCATTTTGGACCCTTTGGCTGGTAACCAGCACCCAACAGGGAGACACCCCTGAAATCAGGTCCTTTGCCCAGCACATGGGAACTGAAGTCAGTCAATTGATTTTCATCTTCCTTCAAAAGCGTTCTTGGGCTCAAAACTACTGAGGGACAAACTGCTCAGGCCAGCATCTGCTGCAGTTATTGGCCTTCCACCGAAGGAGGATGGGAGCTCTAGGCACACTGATATGTTCAAGTGACGATCATAACTAGAAAGTGATGGTCTCTGCTTGAGTGATGCTTGAGACCATCTGTGGGATGTAGGGAAGGTCCCAGGAGAAAAGGGGGCTGGCCCATTCTGGGTTAATGCATTTGGCATATTAATTATAAGGGAACATCCCTGTCTTAGGTAGGAGAACAAAATGCGTTTGAGTTTCTTTGAGCAATTTTGCCTCCAAATAATTTAATTCATCTCTTGAAGAGGGCTGAATGGAAGAACTTCATTCAGGGACTGGGATAAAAACACTGTTCCTTTAACTCCTTACATACATGGGTCAACAACATTTTGTGTCCAGCTATATCGCACCTCTCCTGTCTCCTGCAACCGCTGGTACATGTGCCAGGGCATTTCCTGCTTTTACCTCAGCTCCCCCCTGCTCCTGGATGGTAGATAAACAAATGTGCCCTAAATCAGCACTTCTCAATGCTCAAAACCCTCCGAAAATTGTCTTTTCTTCTCTACAGTATGGTGCTATGACAGCACACGAGAGCTTCATCTGTGGACCTGGAGACCTTTAGTGTTATTGAGGCCATGAGTGCTGGATCCCAGCATGTTTTAGGGCATGGAAAACACCCTGGTTCTGAATATAGATCAGAAAATGCTGCTGAGGAGCTGGGGGCAGCTTGTCTCAATCAGCTATGCTCTGTTGCTCTCCCAGAGAGCCTCTCATTTGGGATGGGGACACTGCAGCAGGATGTCACCAAACGCTGTCGTGGCTCTGGGCAACCACAGACCCCATTCACACTGTCCTTGCAGCACTCCTGTCCATTTGTGGCAGCTCTTGGTGAGGCTAGAGCCTGAATCATTATTTTAATGGTTTATTTAAAAGCGCAGAGTCCTTTAAAAAAAATAATGGCTGCAAGTGCAATGATCTGCTTGATACAGAAAAAAAGAGAGGCATATAACTGCCCATAAAGAACATGATGTCCACCAGTAGCTTTAGAGTCTATAGATCAAATGCTGCAGTGACCTACTCTGCTCTGACAGCTGAACATTTCCCTGAGAGCATGCATGTTAATTTTTTAATATAAACATGGTTGTGCCTTCTCTGAAGGCGATTGGATTTTTGCCATTGACTTTGACAGAAGTAAGATGTTCTCTGCCCATAACTCCTTGCAGAAAGCGTGAAACCCCCAAGGCACCGTGTGGATGGTAGGGATCATGCACTGGGCAGAACTGGCTGCTGGCAGTGGCCTGAGGCTGAGACAGGGCTGTATGTTGCCTGCAGTCTGTGCAGGACGAAGGATAATTTGCACATTAGCTGTTTACTTCCATGGCCCGTGAATCTGTTGCCATTTATCCAGCAGCCCTGGGCTCTCGTCCATGATTCCCAAGTGATGGGCTGTCACTGGTGTCCCCTCTGATTCCTCGTATCACAGCTTTAGCTGGGGGAGATGCTGAAGGCAATCCAGCCAGAAGCATGCATGGATTTACCATGGGGCCCTCCTGTCCTGCCCATTCCCACCTCCCAGGAGAGCATTTGCAGCAGTGGCAGTGCACAGCCTTTTGCCATACTCTCAGGTCATTTCCACATCTGTCTATGAAAAGTCAGATGGACACCAGCTGATGGCTGCTTTGGTACCCTCCAGCACACATATCTAGTTGCATCTTGGACCCAATCCCAGAGTCATCGTCCCTTAGAAAAAAACCCAAAGTTCACCACAACTAAGACTTCTCGATACCTTCACACCTTATTAATGAGCACAGCTTCATCAGCTGTGATGGAGCTGACGCAATTCACACTAGCAAAGACTGAGGTAGGTATTATTGTCCCAACTGCCTTATGGGCAGATTGTTCTGCCTTCATGCCAGCAAGCCCACTACCCTCTGAGTCATTTATTTACTTTCAGCTGGGCTATGTGTGCAGGAAGGTGGTGTCTGGGGTGGGTTAGAGGAGCACAGATTGGTCCATATACTGCCACAGGTCTCTTCTGCCACAGGTGGCTTCATGGATGGTGAAAGCTTCCTATGGAAAAGAGTCCCAACAGTGCTTGGTTAAGCGAGAGGATGCTTAAAGTGCATGACTTCCTGGCTAACACAGCCTGTGCGTGTTCCTCCATGAAGAGGAGTTTTAGCTGAACTCTTAGTTTCCAGACAAAATAGAGGGGGATTTTTGTTAAGTCCCTTTTGTAAGCCTGTGGTAAGCTCTTCACAAACCAATCTCTTTATCTCAAGCCTGGCAAAGAATAAATACAGCTCTGTTCCATCTTGGTTACAGAGCAGGGCTGGAATTGAAAGAGAAAAAAAGAAAAAAAAGATGTGATGGCAGCTGTGCCCTGAGAGGAGAGCTGGCCAAGAGGTGACTCTGCTGCACCCTGGGTGAAGGACGGGTTGTAATGGGAGCTTGCCTTTGTATTTAAAATATAAATGCTGCCTCACAAAAGCCTTGCTGTCTGCAGAGAGCCTGGAGATGTTCCATGCCGTCTGCAGTGGGTATGAACACTACGTGCCTCTGGATCCACACTGTGGCAGAGGAGCACACGCACCACCCTGACTACCAGGGTGAAGGAGGCTGCATTGCCCAGCTCACGCAATAGCCACACATATGTAAGTGATGGTCATGCCTTGAGCTATAGTGCAGCTTTGTTGATAAACTCAGGAGAAGATCATCTTTTAATTTTATTTTGAGCTTGTGCTCACTCCTGTCATGAGTTCAAGCTCTCCCAGCAAACACAAGAGACATCTCTGAGAAGACACTGAAACCAGACTAAGTTCTCAGAACTGCAGGAGCAAGTGCTCTCAGAAGCCTGCCAAGTATCAGGAGAGTCACCACAATACTCTGAGCAGCAGTGCAGGCTTTCTCTGAAGCCAGTAAGTAGCAATGTTTTATTTAGATGTATCTATGAAACATCTTTGTGCCAAAGAGGATCCACACAGCATAATTTTCAGGGAATTTTTGGGCAGCCTCTAAAGGATACATGGGAGAAATATTGAAGGCAGCAATTGCTGGGTTATGAAAGGACTTTCTGGCTTAGTAGTAACCAAATTTTTTAATGAGAAGCTCTCCCCCTTCCTTTTAATTTTCTTTTTAGTATAGGACTGAGAATTTCACACTAGACACATGCAAATTTGCCAGCAATGAACAACGAAAGGAGCAATAACATGTGAGAGGGCAAGTAGCTGTTGGTTTCAACTCCTTCCATATTTACTCAAAGCCCATGGCTGTCGCTTCCCGGGCTGCCAGCACTGCTCTGCAGTGAAATGAATAATTCACCGAATATGCAGTGTGGTTCCTAATCTGAGAGGTGGTAGCTAGTGATATCTTACTGGGGTAGCTGTGGCATGGCAGCACTGCTAAATATTACAGATGGCACCCCATCAATGAAGCTGCAGCTCTGCATCAAAAATTAATATCCTTCTCCTGAGCTGTCAAGATCCATACATGCATGTGCTGGCACAGTGATTTAATAAAAGAGCTAACTTAGCTAAATGTATTTAGGGGATGATCCAAAGACCATTTGAATCTCTCACATGGACACGAATCATGTCTGCTAGCACTTCCAAGTGGCCATTGGCTCAAGTGTTCATGACCGGCAGTAAGAGGAAGGTCATCTATAAATCTTGGTAGCTGGGTACAGTGCTCCGTTAATGCTGTTTAAATCAGAATGTCTCAGGTAAGGCCCAGGGACTCCTCGGTAATTAAGATACTATTTCTATTAAACATTAAAGGCTGCTCTGCTTAAAGATTTTACCTGAGCTGCACTCTGGAGAACAGTCCCGGGTGACAAACTTCTGTTTCACTCAGTGTAAGTAGGGTCTGCATTATTAGCCATCCTCTTGCCATTACTGTTCATGGCAAATGTGCCAATCCACTCTGCCTGCCCCTTTGAATAAGTGCTGCATAGAGTGGCAGCAAAATGAAGTTGTTTCCTTGTTTTCTGAAGTTAATAGTGTCCTTATAGACCTTCCTTGGTTGTGATCAAACCCGTAGTGAACATCTCCATGCCCATCACCGCCGTGGTCACCTTGGGATCAAGGAAGGTCTATTGTGCCTGGGAATGCATCAGTCTGCTTTGGTCCAGGTTTTATATCATCTGCACAGCTTCCAGGGTCTGGTTTCTCCCGAGAATGGAGGAGCATCTCCAACTCCTCCAGCTAACAAGTCCCTGTCGGAGTGCCTCAGATAGAGGCAATGGACCCTCCACTGCTGTGCGTTTGGATTAGTAATTATCTGGGTAAGAAATAAGCCATCAGCCAATCTGAGAGAACTGAGTTTGTAGATTTTTCCCTTGCCTTGGATCTATTGCTAACCTTTGGATTGAGTGTTGATGGTGATGGCAGGAGGAAAGGGGATAAAAAAAGAAGATAGGGTTTGATTCTGCTAAGGGAAGCAAGCTCATATCACCTTGACCAGTATAAATGGAGAGAGAAAAGGTGAAGGGTCTGCTCAAGCCCTTTAGAGTGATTCAACAGGACAATTCAGGTGAATAAGGACTACTCTGGACTATCCTGGAGGATGCTCTGCATTACCTGAGTTGGAGCAGTGTCCTGTGGATTGTAAACATACTTCTTATTCAAGGTCCGTGCCTTCCCCTATTGCTCTCACCACTGGTCTGTGCCATGCTCCTGGTGCTGGGAGTAGTTCTCACCCACAGCAGCTCTGCTCACTGTGTGCCCTGGTTTGGGGCACGAGCAGCCCCTGGTCTCTGTGGGTGAAATGATAGCTCTGTTTCGCACTGAGAGCTCAGTCAGCATGTGTGTTTTCCAAACGCACAGGGCATGGAGACTGGAAACATTTTGTTCATCTCTCTAGAAAAGCAACTGGTGCAGACTTTCTCTCTGAGTAAAGTTTCATAATACCAATGGTTAGTGGGCTGTGGCAATTTTTTTTCTTTTTTTTTCTGGATGATTGCTGAATAGACCTAGAGAGGAAACTGTGGGGAGGTGGACTTTGATCGATATTTCCAAAGAAAATGCAGTGCTGGAATCAAGACGTCTCAAGCAAACCCTTTCACTCCAGCTCCTCAAATTCTCATCACACAGTTCTCAAAGGTTACCCTGTCTGCTCAGTGATTAACAGCTCCTCTCTGTAACTGCCTTGGGTGGAGACTGTCTGAGTTTAAAATGCTCCTACTGTGGGAATTTTCGCTTTGGTACTTTCTCTGATTTATGAATGGAGATGGGTACGAAAAGAAGTCCAAACCTGCTCGCTCAGACTGCAGCTGCCTGGCAGGGCTGGCTGTGTGGCAGGGGCTCATCCCAGCCCTCGCCAGCCCTGCCCTGGGCATAGCGAGAGGCTCCTGCATCCTTGTCCTCAGAGCCTCCTCTCGCTCTGTGTCAGACAGATCGCTGCTCCCTGCGACAGAGATGCAGCTTCTGGTAAGGACCTAGGAAGCTGCCAGGGAGATGGCAGTGTTGGCCTCAGCATACTTGCCCATAACAAGAGCTGCTGCTTGTCTACCTTTCATGGGGAACAATGAGCTGTTTCAAAGAGCTATATGTGGCAGATAGTCCTTGCCTGCCCTCGCTGCATCCACCAGCACCGATTTCACTCCAGCTGGAGGTAGCATTCATTTTTTTGTTGGGGAGGCAGACAGTGGCAGCTTTTCAGACAGGGCTTGCACCAAGTGTTTCACTGGCTGGTACCTTAAACCAGTGCTCCTCTGCTTTCAAGTGTATGCTCTTGCTTTCTGCAGTTTTGTAGGTCCTGGGTTGTAACAAGTCTCCCCAGTCTTGTATGAATTCCTGGGAACTGCAGTTTCTCCAGGTTTCTTTGGGGCAAGGGAGCTAGCACATGCCAGAGCTACACACCCCAGGAGGGCTTTGGAAGTACAAGGCGATCTTATGAATGGTCACCAGTGTCTCAGTATCTTTTGGAAGCATAGCTTGAGATTTCCACTTAAAGACACTTCTGACTACCTGGGATAATGTGACCTTGAACAGAAAGAAGAGAGGATTATATTTTCCAGGGGAACTTATGGAAAAATTTGGTTTAGCCAGGGTTGTGAATGGTTGGGCTGGCAGGAGTACCAGAGTACTAATGTACCAGCACTCTTGTCAGTGCTGAGCTTCATCCAGGGTGAGAGAAGCAAATTGGTCCGTGGTTATGAGGGCAGTTAAATTAGTTGAACTGTATTTTGAGGTTGCCTTGAAGTCGCTGTCATGGTTGGAGGTGTGCTGGGAGCAGGGTCTTCCTTGCGGGGCCAAGACAGGGCGTGTTTTTCTGTCCCTGTGATGGAGAAGGGAGGCTGCAAAGAATGACAAGTTGTTGAGTGAATGTGTTGTAATTTCAAATCACCAGTGCGGAGCCTAAACTTGATTATCATAGTAAGACAGAGCAGGCAGCAATTTTTTAAGCAGGATTGTTTTCTGTAAGCTGCAATAATATTCTTGATGCTTTTTTCTTTAGCATTATTGGAGACGCAGCCTTCTCTTGTGCTGGGATTTTACCATAATAACTTCACCAAGTTTGTAGCATGACTCATGATTACTTTAGGTTAGGTTAAAAGGAGAGGTGGCTGCAGCACTACCAACGCATTTCCATTAAGCAGCTTTTGGTCTCCAGTCAATCCATAGTCAAAAGTAATGTCATTATCGACATTTTATAGATGGAGAAAGTGAGTCACATTTGGGTGAAAATCTTGTCAAAGACCATTTGGCAGAGGTGGAAATAGTCCAATGGTGTAGCTACAACAGTGCAACAGTTAATATGTGTATAAAGATCAAGAATATCAAAATGACAGACTAGTGTGAAGTAGAATTTCTGTACTGAGATTCAAGGAGCCATAGCAGTTAAAATCAGTCAAAGATCAGCTTTATTCATATAGTAACTGGAACAGACATAAAATTACAAACAGGTTTTTAAAAACGTTGTCCGGGGGTGGTTACGTGCTGTGATGATTGATGGACTGAATTCTTAATACTCCCTTTGGGTTTACTATAAGCTGCTCACACTTATTATAGATCTACTATATTTAATTTTGTTACTGAGTTAATTGTATTTTCCCTAAGAGCTCCAGCTGCCTGCTGTGTGTTACTGTGTCTTTGCCAATGAACTGCTCCACTTACTGGCTAATAACTGACTGTAAGAATTTTCTTTACAAATGCAGCCTACTTAAATGTTTCTGATAACACGGTCTGCATAAGTATTCTTCTGTCATCTCTTTCAGTTTGTCTTACTCTGAGCACAGCAATATTCTTACTTAAAGGTTTAGTGCCCCTTTGTCATATTTACTATCAGTATCTGAACTGTAAATATAAAAATTACTAGTTTGTGAAAGCCACTGTAATTGCTCCTAAATCTCCCTCAGTGCAAGTGAATCTTGAAACAAAGGCTTAGAAAGATTGGCTTTGTTGAACTGCGCCATGTAGCTTGGGAATAAGTGTGAGATTTCTTGAACATTTTTTTTAATTTGTGTTTTTAGGCGTCTATTACTGTCAGCAATGCTGGGGTTTTTTTGACATTTAAGAATGTCTGAGCATATTATTCACAACCTCAATGTAGTATTTATACCAAGCACTCCTGATATACAAACAACAAACAGTATGGATGCTGTGACTAGTTTGATATGATGAAGGCATACCTACAACGCTCCCTGGCATAGCGAAGAATGCACAATTGCTGGGTAGCAAGAGCGTGTTGGGGTCCTGTTTGAGGTGTCCAGCCTGCTGCCTTAAGTACTTCATTCAACTATGACTAATGTTCTCAGTGTAAGTTTGTTTTCTTGTGCTAGTAGAAATGTTGATGCTGATTGCAGGGAGACTCACAAACTCCCTCCATGCGCTTTGCTATAATATAGCTCTTTCGTTTCTTATTACTTATGTTTTCAATCATTTCCCAAACAGTACTGGGATGTTTTCTTTCGGTTATATGCTAAATTCTTTAACTCTGCGCAGACAGTCTCTGTGGTGGATTTCATTTGGCAGAGTCACTGTTGGAGAAGCAAGAGGAGCAATAAACTGGCGCTGGCCCTCCTCTGTATGGAATTACTGTTCCCTTCTCTTAAAAGAAGTAGTTGTCATTTTAACATCTATTCACAGTTTCTAGATAAAGTCTTTTAGTTCAGATCAGAAATACACCAAAGTTGGGGTCTTGTAAAGATTTACTAGTTTGTACAGAAGACCTCCAAGAGAAGAGACTGGCCAAGAGTCATACCACTGTCTTGGTGGTCAGGATGCTCTGCTTTGGACAGGGGAGATAGAAGTGTAAGTAAGTCCCTACACCACATCAGGGAGGTGATTTCCATGTCCAAGCCCAACTCACTAGCCTGTTGCCTACTTTTGCTACAGAGTTTATCCTCTGTTGGGAGCAACAGATTAGTCCCAGGCAGGGAAAGGTCATGTCCCAATATCCTACATGGACTGCGGTTTATCTTTGACCAGACCAGTTGCTTAATCCCTTTAATTCAACCCCTTCTTTCCCTTTTCTCTTCTAACTGGTGGAGGTCCTTTGATTTGTCCATACATGAAGTGTACTGCAAAGGCATTACGTGAAGCTTGCTCAGATCATGGATGCAGCCATATGATGTCGGGCTAACTAGGGTGGGCAAAGTACTGAACTAATGTGTCTGTCCTGCTTCCGAGACCCAAGCTCACCCAGTCTCTGCACAGCCTCGCATCATATGTCTCGATCTGAGCACCCCATCTCTCAGCATCAGCTCTCCCTATACACTGTGTAGTGACCCTGGGAGCTCTGCACCATAAGGAGGATTTTGTGTGGTGGCAGCGTGGCTAGGAGTGAGGTACTGATGAGTCTTTGAGGATCCAGCCCCCACACTCAGGCCAGGGAGCTGCTGGAACAGAGGCAAGACTCACTGGCTCGTTGTAGAAAACTGTCTGGTTGTGTCACAGCTCTCTGGGTGCCATTTTCTGGCATGATCCTGTGATCTTCCCTCTTCTTGTCACGCCATCTTTCACATAAGAAGCACAGCCTCAAATCTGTGCCTTGTTGTCTGCATGTCACCTGATGCAGACAAAACAGAGAGCAGCTCCTGCTTGCAGTATGACAAGAAAGCTTTGATCACTCAGACAAAATCATGGTGAAAAGGGAGCTCAAAGGCCCCTTCTCTGCCCCTTGTGCAGAGGTACTGTCTTCACCAGGGCTCTGGCTGTCTAGTAGTTGAGGCTGTTGTACCTTCGGCTGCTGGTTTTGATCACCTTATGCTGCCGTTCATCTACCACTCACGGGGCACATCCTGCAGCCAACAGACTGGAACTGACAGTCTCTGGCTGCTGATGTTAATGCTGCTTCATGGATCGGCTGCTAGGAGCCTCAATGGTGGTTGGCACAGGTAATTTCCTTCTTGGACAATGTGAAGTGTCAGCTAGACAAGGATCCTTGCTGGAACTGGCCTGGAGATCCAGTGGTCTCTCCTGCCTTCACATCCCCTGTTTGTGTAGCATCACCCTTTGCTGCCCAGGCTGCTGGAGTAGATAGCTTATTCCTCGTAGATCTGAATGAAAACCTATAATGAATATAAATCATTCTCTGCCCATGCTGCTGGCAATCTCTGTCTTCTAACAGCCCAAACTAAACACTTCTGAATGTACTGGGGTGGAGTGTCTGCCTGCCTTTATTGTAGGATTGAACTATGAACTGAGGGTTCACAAATGATGGGATAACTCTTGAAGAGGCTCTGGATAAAAAATATTAGACATGTTTATAGAGGAAATGCAGAATGGTTTTTTTTTACAGGTAGGTAGCAGTGATGCTTTGTACTTGTATCACCTGTAACACATTGGGTATCAGGCTGGAGGGAGTATATGCCTACAAGGAAAGCTGACTAACCTTCGCTGTGCCATGCTTCCGACCATTTAAAAGGATTTGCAGACCTACAAGCCACTCACAAAGGAGAATAAACTTTTAAGGGGGTTTAATAAACTCAGGCTTTATATAAAGATATTATGTTTTCACAGTGGGAGTAACTGTCTATTTGGTCAAGTATTTTTGGTATTCCCCATCAGGAGAAATCTTAGGGAGACAGGGTGTCATCCTAAGAACATGCACGAACTCTGGCAGCCTGTGAGGCTGAAGGTGGAAATGGCTGGGGGAAGTTTTCCAGCCTCTGCCATGCACTATAAATGCATCTTTGTTTTACAGCTGAGGAAGCCTGAGGCAAGAGGAGTTGAAATTTGGCCTAAAGTCACCCTGGCAGCAAGATATTTCCTCTGAGTCATAAGCCATGGAAATTGTTGTGTTGCTTTCAGAGATTTTTGTTTGGAAAGGTTTTTGTTTAATCATCCTTCAAGTGCCTATTAGGATACGATCCTAAAAGGTAGGCATCTATTAAGGGTGTCATCAAGGCTCCTTCTCTTCAGGGTGGTAAAAATGCAGAGCAAGTGCAAATGGTAAATAAAGGATCTTTAGTTACTAAAGAGGAGGTAAAATGTTAGATGACATTCAAAGGTAGTAAATATGGAGGAATATATTGTTACAAAACATTCATAAGGACAAGCTGTAAGTTAGCTGCTATCATGCAGAAAAGAGATCTTCAAACTGTGGCAACATCTTTGAAAACACTTCCAGACTCAGCAGTGCTCAAAAAGAAAAACAGCGGGGGACAGATTATTAGGCAGGAATAAATAACAAATCAGAAACTATCACTTGGCTTTTTCTGCAGATCCACAGTGTGTCTGCAGTTACATTGTGTGCAGTGCCCCCCCATCTCAAAAAGGACAGGCAGAACTAGAGAAAGACACAGTGAAGGCCATCAGAGATGGCCAAAAGTATGGAACAACTTCTGTATGAGGAAAAGTGATATAAATAGGACTCTTCAGCGTGGAACAGAGATTAACAGGGAGAGAATAAGGTGGAGGTTTGCAAAAGCAGAAGTAGCATGGGGAAGATTTAAGGGAGCAGTTAAACATTGTCATAATGAAGAGACTAAGGAGCACTAACAAGTGGTCAAGTGGGAGGTTTTAAAGTAACAAAACAAATTTCCTTTCACAATATGCATTTTAATGTGAGGAACTTGTTGTTGTAAGACATTGTTTATAGAAAAGTCTACAGACATTAAAAAAAAACAGGGAAGAAAAGTCCTTTTAGATGCAGCTTAGCAATCATGTGGAAAAACATCATGCCACCTGTCTGAGGCATTCAGACTAGGATATGATGAAGCACCCTCTGGAACTGGTTATCTTTTTCCATTGATTACAGCAGGAACGTAAAGGTTCAGTTTAGGCTAGATGTGTACGTTTTGGACAGCTAAAGGAAGGTGTGATAATTCTTCTCACCCTTTCTGACAAGTTCTCCTTGGAACTGACTTGCACAAGACTTGTAGGAAGATAAATTCTTTCAGGTACAAGGCGATGAGCCCAACTTGTGATCAAGTCAGCAAAAAGCCAACTTCTCTGGCTCAATGCTGGAAAAGCACAGGGACAGCAGTCAGTGTCCTGAAAAGAAGCAGACCCAGAAGGGAATGGAGCAAGACAGGGTGGCTCAGAGTGGAGAAGGGGCAGGAGGGGAGACGGTCCAGACCTTTGGTACACAATTGGCAAGACCTCAGCACTCAACCGGCATCAATCATTGCTTATGCTGAAAGGGAACTGTAAGTTCTGAAAGCCATGAGTGTTCCCTCAGCTGCGATAATAACTCTGCATATTACAGATTCAACTGGGTTTGTTTTGATGTTTTTGTAATCTCTTAAGTCGCATTTTGAGGCTACTTTCCAAAGTGGTTGCCTGTATTTGTGGCTTCTTTTTTTTTTTTTTTTTAAACACAGTCATGATGTGTCTTTGTCTGTAGCATATTATTTTGCCTCTGGTTTTCCTCCTGTATCTCACCGAGCAATGCTGTCGCAGAGTGAATGCTCTCTCAGGTGAACAGGATGGTATGTGCACTAAGAAGTGGGCTGCAATTCTGTTGAGGAGATTGAGATTTGCTCCAAGAAAGCAAAACCTTTGTTAATGTTTCATTGCCAAGTGTGCCATGGCAAGGCAACCAAAGAATGAGGAGGAATGATGGGCAAGTTTCTTATCCCATGCGGTTAGTGATTATCAGTGATCTGTGTTGTGAAGTCCACTCAGACACTCGCTGGGCCTGATTTGAAGATGTCTTGAGCTCTCCAAGCTACAACTGAAGCCACTGGGAGCTGTGCTTTGAATATATAAAGTGCTAAAACACCGTTAAATACCTGGAAAATTGGTGCCTTTGTCTCTGAACCTACTTCCCTGCGTGTAAAATGAGGGCAGCAAGGCCTTTTGATGTTAGCAGTGTGTTGTGAAGATGAAGTCAAAAAAGTTACTTTTGCACTTTGTTTGCAAAACTCCCAGTTTCTCCCGTGATGAGTGTCCCAGAAAAGTCCCACAGGGAATTATTGATGTTCTATTCAGTGCAGAGGTTTGGTGCTGTGCAGAAAATAGGGGCTCAGCTCTCACACAGACAAATGATTGTGGAAAAACTGTGACTTGGTGTCTTGTCCCCACTGTGTCAGCATGTCCAGGAGGTAAGAGACTTGCAGGAAAAATAATGTCAGAGAATATGGGCTTGAATTCAGGGGGATAAGTAGAAGTTAGCTTTGAGGTTGTGCTACTTACTAAGTCCTAGAGATGTGAGAGGGGACGTGAGTGGTAGGACCAGGAATGGGGATGGCTCTGTGTCCAAGTCAAGGGGTAAGGAGAGGGTCAGGAGGAAGAGACATTCTTTGAACTAGGCATAAATAATATAGCTTTTGGAAGAGGGGCAGCTGTACAGGGAAGGGGGGGGCTTGCCAGAGCCATTTCACAACAGCCAGTTTCTATATGGGGCATGACTTTAACAGGTGGTTAAAAACCATCCAGCATAGCCCTGATGGCACAGACAGTCTGGCATTTCTGAACATTTTAGTGCTTGACTTTATAACCTTAACATTAATGGTCTCTGTTCTCAATGTAATAAATTGAGAGGTAGCAACAGAAGTTTCAGATACACATGACATCTCCTTGAATTGGAAACATTTGATTTATACCACAATCAAATAGCTAGCAGGGAGGTAATTTATTACAAACAAAGGAAAATGACTGGAAAGCCTTATTCTTCACACCAAATGCTAGGAAATTGTTATTACTGCTCTAAATTTCAATAATATAATGGTCACAGCCCTGGGATTAGTAAACTCATTTCTTTTAGAGATTATGCTAGCAAATGTGTCAGTTCCATGTTACACTTCAAACAGAAACCCAGCTCCACCCTGGGTTTGACAGGGGAAGGTTTCCTGCCCTGCAGCATGACTTCTGCCAAATACCATTGGGCAATCATATTAAAAAAAAAAAAAAAACCAAAACCAAACCAGAAAAAAACCCTCTTCTTCTATGAGTCAGTTGTTGTGGTTTAACCCCAGCCAACAACTAAGCCCCACACAGCCACTTGCTCACTCCCCCCTGGTGGGACGGGGGAGAGAATCGGAAGGGTAAAAGTGAGAAAACTCGTGGGTTGAGATAAAGACAGTTTCACAGGTAAAGCAAAAGCTGCACACACAAGCAAAGAAAACAAGGAATCCATTCACTCCTTCCCATGGGTAGGCAGGTGTTCAGCCATCTCCAGGAAAGCAGGGCTCCATCACGCGTAACGGTGACTTGGGAAGACAAAGGCCTTCACTCCAAATGTCCCCGCCTTCCTTCTTCTTCCCCCAGCTCCATATACTGAGCATGACGCCATATGGTATGGAATATCCCTTTGGCCACTTTGGGTCAACTGTCCCGGCTGTGCCCCCTCCCAGCTTCTCGTGCACCTGGCAGAGCATGGGAAGCTGAAAAAGTCCTTGACTAGTGTAAGCACTACTTAGCAACAACTAAAACATCTTTGCATTATCAGCACTGTTTTTAGCAGAAATCCAAAACACAGCCCCATACTAGGTACACTGAAGAAAATTAACTCTATCCCAGCCAAAACCAGCACACCAGTGCTCTATGGCACTCTTTCAAGCAGATCTCAGTGCCACCCCAAGTACCATTTTTGGCATTGAAAACCAGTGCTGCCAGTAGTGTTTGATATGAATTAAGCATTTCTTCTTTTTGAGTAAAGAAAAATACTGGGTTCTTGTAAAGATAAAGATTCAAATAGTGCAAGAGGGAGCAGCAGAAAATTAATCACCACCAGACACTGAAAACGTTGTTCATGGCAAGTTGCAGTACTTTGGAAAACAGAAAAAAGTACTACAATTTAAAAAGAATATATTTAGCTAAAGACATCTACAGCTGGCTCTGTTCCTGATGAAAGATTTAATAATTTATATGATGAATAGCAAATAGTTTTGATGTTATCTGGGTCAGTATTTCAATATGACAGCTTGCTCTGGCTGCAGAATATGTAGGTCTGTGCTGATATTTGACAAGCCCCGTTAGATACACAAGCCAAACTCTGATCATGTAAACACCAAAGACCATATTTAAATTACTTCAATGCAATATGTGGGATTGTTAAAGGAAGAACCATATGGTAATTTTCCTTCTGGCCCTATAGGTCACATTCGATTATATCTTGCATAATAAAACTAAGTAACTAGAATTGGAATGGGGTATTGTGATAAAAAGGGAGAAAGGAAATGATTTTTTAACAACACAGCATCTAGAACTGATTCCCTGGTGCTCTGGGGTTGGATGGACTCTCTGTTGTGGGAGTCTTTTTAGGTACAGAGTGGCTACAGGTAGAACTGGTTGTCCAACCCAGGAGGAAGATTTGGCTGCAATGACCTCTTGAGATCCTGTTTCAGGTGCAGCTTTCAATTGTTTTATGGTCCCTGGGGCTCTTGAGGACAGGAGTAATCCTCTGGCACACTAGTATCTGGAGATGAACACCTGGTCCGGGTCTCTGGAAGAGACATCCCTGCTTGTGCTTAGTGGTAACAGGCAGCGTACCTCATTTTCTACCTGATTTTAAACAGATGTGTGGCATTTGACAAACATGGGATAAGTGGCTTTATTATAAATAAGAATATCAGACTGAGAGTATTGCCCAGTGCTCGTTAGCAGGCTGGAAAACTCTTTAAATACAACGTCAATGAGAAGGGGAGAATGAGATGTGTACAGTGGGAGCCTACCTCTAATGGTTGAAGCACTAAAATGAAATAAGCAGCAGGCTAGGTGATCTTGAAGGAAGAGATGTGGTGATACATGTGAATTTTGAAACGCTTATGGAAGCAGGAAAAAAATACTAGCAGAAAAGTTTCGGTAGCAGCAGGTCTCTAGGGACACAGAAATAAATCTCCAAATAGCAGAGCTCAAGCAGAAAGTTCAGTGGCAGCCATAAAACATGCAGTGCCATCTGGGAACAACCTGGATTTAATTAGAAAACTGTTTGCAAAAGAGATCTGCTGTCCCTCCCAAGCTTTGTCGTTGGACATAGTGATAGATCTCCAAGTAGCAGAGCCAGGTTAGGTGTTGGAAAACAGAGTACTTGAACAGCTTTGCCCTTGGTACAAAGTAATGGCTGAAAAATTGTACCAGCAGGGGGAGTGGGACACCAGATTTCTTTTTCCTACATGTGTATCTAATCCAAGGAGATTCCAGAGAGAAACCAGATGTTAAAAACCAGACTTCACCCTCTGATCCTTTAGAGAAAGTGTTAGTTGATGTAAGTTTTCTCCCATGACTATGAAGTAGCTGCAAATGCAGAAAAATAAAGTGTCCAAATATGCATCGCACCAAATATTATGGAAAAAGCTCACAATGTTTTTAGGGTACTGGCCAGACCCTTCCAGTTTTGTTTTTAATATTCTGTCACGAGAGATCCCAGATTTGAGGCATATGACAGAAACAGGACTGAATACTCTGGGTAATGGGGCTGCAATATGGGATGAGACCTGGATAAGGAGGCTGGGTCAAGTTCATTGCATTCGTTGGGGGAAGGTGGCTGGGCTCCTTTGGCAGGCTCTTTGAGTGTGATGCAGTGCTGCTGCAGGAACTACATATGCAGCATCAGCAGCAGATCACAAGTCCTACGTGTCCACCTGTGGGGCAGAAAAGAGTTCACAGTGCTGGGCTACAAATGTGGCAGGTATGAGGCAAAGAGGAGGGTGAGTGGAGCTCCAGCCAGATCTGTCACATCATAAAGGTGCAAAACCATGACAAACCTGACTGGAGGAAATCCAGGGAATCTGAATTCATGAAGTCCTTCTGGAGAGGGGTCAGGGATGTCAACGCTGCTTGGCGATATGACAAAGTCAGTGTGGTCAGGCTGGGCAGTGAAGACCAATTGCAACCTGCTTGACTTAGCCCAGCACAGTAAACAGATGGAAAGAAAAGGATAAAAATCAACTTCACCTTCACAGGCAGTTCACGCCATAAAAACATCATTCCCAAAAGCAAAAAGGCTCAGCTTGCAGTTGTACTCCTCCAAAGGGTGAGGTACCCAGCCTCCTGAGGCTAGCAGGGAAAGCAGAGCACAGCTAAAGGTACTGTCCCAAACCTGGGAGGCCCTGCTTTCTCCACATAATTTATCCTTCTGACTGGCCAGCATGTTTTCAAGGGAGATATGTACACACACACACACATGCACACTTACTCAGCTAATCTGAGTGCTTGCCATTGGCCTCTGTTGAGTTGTGCTGCTCTATACCCTCCCAGGTGCAATTCAGATAACTCAAAGCATGCAGTCAGCAAATTTGCCAGCCTTGGGACAATGCAACAGCCTGCTCTTCTGCCTCCTGGAAGCATACATGACTCAGGATGAAATATCCCCGCCTTCAGAAGCATCAGGATGACTTTTTTTTCCAAGTCAAGTCACACAGTTATTTAGTGGTGACACTGAGGGCTTGATTCTCACAAAACTTAGAGCAATTTGGGATGTGCTATGAAACACTTAATGGCCTCCAGCTGCCAGCGCAGAAATGTACCATCTCCTTAGATCCTCTGTTATACCTGCCAGTGCTCTGCAGTTTTCTCAGATGCCCCATGGCATCTTAAACAACACCAGACGATGATGTTCAGGTCAATGAATTGAGCCCTGACTCACATTAAGTGGAGTGGACTCATATTAAGAAGCCTTCTGGAGTGAAAGTGCAACCTGTGTGATGGGAGACTGGGCACAAAGGGTCCTTGGGGAGTAGCTGCGAGCTCTTCTCATGAGAGCTGGGACTGGAGCGTCCTAGGGGCACTCTCATCTGTATCATCCTGCTGCTCATTCCTGAGCAGGAGACGATCAGTAAGGCTACTCCTTTCTTTAGGCATCAGGTACAGATTCAGTCCAGGACATCAGAAGGAGCCTCTGTCCTTCTATAGTGTATTGGTCTAAAGGACACGTGAAAGCCAGGGGACAGGACTAATTTTATTACTGGGGCTAAGTCACATCATTGCTTGTTTTAATCTCTGTGGTTTTGGGAGTGAGTCTGGAGAGGAGATCACTTTCTCCAAAGGGATCTCCAGCACAAGATATGTCAAAAGAAAGGAGGTAGAGGAGATCTTTCTTCTTGGAACTGGCCAGAGTGTGGAGCACCCTAAAAGAATTGATTTGATGTAGGCAGGGAGAAGTGTGGGAAGGAAAAGCTGAAGATAGACTGGACAGCTCAGGTAACACCTTATGTCTCACTGGGAGTTTTTAGGGGTTATAGAGCTGATCTGAAGACACCAAAATCTTTACAGTGATGTCAGATGATCAGGTGTCATTCCGTCAGCATCTTTTCTGTGTACATAGAGAGCAAATGTCTGCCACCAGGAGGTAGTAGAGATTTTTGAGGTTTTTATGCCACTTTTCATGAACTCTTATATTCTCAAAACACCATCTGGGAAACTTCATAGGTGCAGACCTATTGAAAGAGCCAGGGCTTTATCATCTGCAAGAAAGCTGCTTTGTAAAACTGCCCAGTGTTGCAGATTCCTTGTGTGTGTTAAATGGGTTAAATAAATTGAAAAACTGGCATAGAAGATCACAGCGCAGAGGAGATTTCTGACACTGAATCATGAGCTCAGTATTGTCCCAACAGCCAGCCACCCAGATACTTCCATGTCAGTGCATCAGCATGCTCACTTTCCAATGATACCAGCCTCCAAATCGAGGGACAGGGAGAAGTAAACAAAATCTTACCACATGCTCAAGAAATCAGTGTGGGTCCGATCACAGCTGATTCCTGAGTCACAGTGTAGAACTCCAATTCCTCCTTGCTTCCCGAATGCTGAAGACTGTTCAGAGATCAAATCCTCATTTGAATGGGAAGGGCAGGCGTTAGCAGGAAAGTGGTTCCTTGGAAATACCATCATAGATTTATTCCAAAAGGTACCTTGTTTTCTCTACAAATAACTATTTCCTTTCCCTATCCCTACCACTGCAGTCAGACTGGAATCTGAAAGTCCAGCCAGACTTTGTCCACCCCAATTCTCACTGCTCCCAAGAAAGATCTTCTGCTGGTCTACATGATCATAGCTCTACCGAAAACAGCACAAGAACTTAGTTGTGGCCATTCATCATTCTCAGACCTTGCTGAAGAAGTGGGAGTTGAAAAAGTAGAGCAATGGGTGTAAACTAGTCCGTCAGCTCCTGTAAATGAGCTTAACTCTAGCCATCAAAGAAGGAAGGCAAAAGGCATAGTCAGTACTTTGCAAAAATGGGTCTCAGCCCATCTTAAGCGATGGAGAACACATTAGCCATGTGCTATTTGCACTTATATGGAGTTCTGTAACCGTTATTCCTTTTTTTTTTTTTGCCATTGAGAATGAGCAGAAGTGCCTTGGATGACCCTTAGGGAGAAATACCTGCAACATCCAGTTGCAATTTGGACAGAGGCTCTTCTCTGTTTCCCCTCTCTTTGAAACAGGCATCAATAAATTGGCAGTGCTACTGCTAAGTAAATGTTTCCAGGAAATGTTTGGGAGCATGGGCTCAGAGGAATAACTACCTCCCTTTGCTATTTGGAAACAAAAATTATGAGTGCCCTGAAAGCTCCTTTTCGCTAGCTTTAGTTGGAATAAATGTACAGAGCTGGGGGCTTGCATTTTTATAAATCTTGGGGGCAAATGCTAACTACCCCTCTGTCTCCTAGTGCCCCAAGTGGATCAGAGCGTGGACATATTCATAAAAATTGCTTTGCAGCATGGGGACTGTTTAAAGCTGCACTGCGGTTCGGACTACAGGTGCGCAGTGAGAAAAAAATGTGCATAAGCCATTTCTTCAGGCACTGCCCACAGAATGGGTGTGTTCAGCCCTGGCAGTGTCTCCTCTCGCCCCCTGTCCTGCTGCAGACTCGGAGCGTGGGTGAGCTCTAAGGGCTCACCCTTAGGAGTGAAAACCAGAGCCTGGTTTGGGATCAGGAAGGCATTTTTTTCTAGCTCAGATTGTCACTGTTCCGGTCTCTGCATGGACACATCTTGCTTGCCGGCCTCCTCCTTTTTCAAAATTTCTCTTTCTTTCTGTTCTTTTCTTTCCCGCTCATTCTCATTACTCTTCCTTGTTCTTCAACTTTCCTTTTGTTATTTTTCTGGCAGCTTTCTCCTCCATCCTTAATACCATCTTTGTGTCTTAGTTTCACAAAGAATTGATTGTTTCTTGTTCTGCCTCCCTTCAATGAAATCAACTGGCATTAAAAAAGCTGCCTAGCTCATTGCCAAATCAAAACCTTTTAATATCTGGTGATGCTCTGAAATATTTTGGAACTGGACTTAAAATTTTGTTCCAAGCTGGAATCTCCCCAGTTTTCAAACAGAGGGGAAAAGCTCTTAAAACCAAGCTGCCAGCTTCAGGCATCTTTACACTAAATGGTTTCGTATTGTCAACGAGTCCTCTTTGACCTTGATATCAATGGAGAGGCTAGTCCATCCTTCATCCCTGGTGTGTGTGAGGCAGAGTGCACAGGAACTGGCTATGCTCCACTGACTTTCATGGGTACCACCTAAAATCACAATTGGAGGAACTTTAAATGCTACAGACTTTCTTCTCCCTATCTATGGGCCCAGCTTCTTCATGTTTATGCTAGTTTTACACCAGCATGACTCGTCTGGGCCCGCAAAATAATTTTCTTCAAATGACATGAGAGAAGTCCTATTTGCCGTGCCTTTTTAAGTTGCAATCCAAGTCAAAGCGACACATTCTTGTTAAAAAACCCAATAGTATATTGGAATGAAAAGAGTTAATTCAGAATGATCGACTTGTAATCAATTTTTCACTTAAAAGAGTCACTGGCATTAAACATTCCTTGCTGTGGCAGGTTTTTTCTCTTTTTTCACATGTTCACAGGCTCATAGGTAAGCTACATTCAGAAAGAAACAGGCACTGACAGACCAAACCTGCCTGTGTTTTTTTATAGCTCACTCCTGATAACAGCTTAGGCCAGAACCTCCTCAAAGAGATGAGATGGCAGGATTGGCAGTAACCTCTGCTCATGGACAGAAATTACCCCTTTCTCTCAGCTCAGGTGGACTGGAGAGGTACGTGGAGGAGGATGAAGTAGCGAAGGAGCAAGACAGGGAACTGGCATGGGAAACAGGTGACTGAGTTGTAATCCTCTAAGCCTGTGGTTGATCTGCTTTAGGATCTCAGGCAATCAGTTCAACTCGAAGCATTTTTGCTACCCTTCTTGCCCTGTGTCTTTCCATAAACCCTTTGGGCCATTTGTCCAACGTGGGGACCTGCTGAGCTTTGATCACCGTTGGGTCTTTAGGGTATCTTGCAACATAAATAAGGAATTGAAAAGGAGGAAATGATGCCTCTTGCCTCATGGAGAAAGAGCCAGAGCCGATGTGTCAGAAAACAGGCAGGTAAGGAAAGGTCTGCTTCTTCAGGCTCTACTCATGTGAGGATACTCGCTGTTTCATGACAGCACCATCCAGTGGGATTTGAAAGGCAGCTGTGAAATATACCCAGACTCTTGTTCCTTTCTATTTGAGGCTGTCCGGGAAAGCTGTGAGCAGCAAAAAAGACACTGGGACTGTCTGTCTGCAGAATCAGCAAGATGATCAGGAGACATTTACATTGTTCTCTCACTCGAGAGGTTATTTTTGCAAACATATGGCCTGGAGTTAAATATGGGGTTTTTTTAAAACCTGTGGCCAAATTCTGTGGCCATTAATGGCATAGTCTCTTTCTTTCTCTACAGAAAAATACCCATTGGTAGAGTCTAGGGGAAATTCAACCCGTACAACAAGCTCCAGGTTAAGTTGCTGCTTTTAAAGCTCTTTTCTGATCAACCCTTAGATTTTAGTCACAGAGTGGTAAATATACAAACCTCCCTGCAAAATCAATTTAGCATATTTATGCAACTAGCAACTTTGATGGGTCTGTTAACTTGAAAAGATGAAACAAATAAGTCCCCATGCGCCCCTAATCATGTACGTGTCTTTTTCTTGGTAATGAATGGTAGTTCATACATCTTACTCAGCTAGGCTTCCTCTGCACTCCTTTAACCATAACTTGCAAAAAGCCTAATTGCAGAAAAAGCAATCTGCTTGATTTTTCTTAAAAGAATAATTGTCAACATAGTAAGAATTCAGAAACAATCTGAAGCTGCAATTCATTATAAGCTTTCAAAGAGACAGAGGGTACCACTGTGCATCTATTGCATAGAGTGATGTTGGAAGGGAACCATCATCAGGAGCAATTTCAAGAATGGCTTTGCTTATATTATCATCTAGTGATGTTTAAACATGCACAGCATGTCCTTGAAAGCCTAGGGATAAAAGAAAGAGAGGAGATGAAAAATTAAGCCAGAACTAAAGTGTTTGGAAAGAATTTGAAGCTTAGAGTTGTTTCTGGGCATATTAGTTTAACCTTCAAATGAACCAGTCATTTCTTTCCTTCTCTGCAAAGTAACACTTTTAAGTCCCGAAATTTGTCTTTGAAGCTGAGATCAATGCTGGTAATGTTCTCATAACACCAACTCCCACTGGAGGTGAAATTGGGAAGGGGGGGACTTGTGGTTTATTCAGAGATTCCACACAACACACCAGGCAAGTGATTTTTGCATCAACTGTGCTTCCCTAACTAGGACAGAGAATTTTAATCTTGCAGAAGGGGTTAGAGCCTTACCAGCTCCTACTGACCTGGCACCTCTCAAAGCCAACTAATACAAGGTCTGGCTCTCAGCCACTTCTTTCCCACCGTCTGTGAAATCCTGGAGGGGTGCGGGCTGCTTAGAACATTCCACAGATCAGAAGTAAAAAGAAAATGTCTGTTGTCAGTTGGTGTAAATTCGCCATGCAGTAGTCTGTGGTTCTGTTGTACAAATAAAAAAAAAAAAAATCTATGAATTGAAAAACATTAAAACTCACTAATCTTGTTTCATAGCTAGCCTAAAAGGGGATGAGGAAGCTGTGAAATGAGCTATGCCTTGAATTCCTGAGTTATAAGTGGTTGATTTATCACTGATTTGTAACTGCCCTTAGCATTACCTAGCAGCATGGCAGGAGACAAGAAGTCAAGATCAAAAGAGTATTTAATACCTTAAGTGCATTTATTATATCCGCATTCATACACCAGAAAACGTCGATCTTCAAAGCACCATATGAACACTAACCAGCTAATGACTCCCCATGCAAAGCCACAGCAATGGCTATTTTTAATACATCTATTATTTGTTTGTGCTCATAAAAGGCTGTTTTGTGCCATCAGCTTATTTAGCCAAGCACAGAAGGGAGAAGAATGAATGTGAACAGAGGAGGAAGCAAGGAATATGAAATGGCTTGACTGGGTTCCCCATGCACCAGTTAATGGAAATGGCTGGATAGAAAAAGAGTAGGTGAAGATAAGGTATGAAAGAGCCACAAAACAATAGAAGGGCTGGAAAAAAGTGAGTAGATTACTAGATAGAAATACATCTTGGAGGAAAAAAGGCCAGTTAGTAATTATTTCAGTCTAGCAGAGAAGCATAACAAGGACCAGTAGCAGGAAAAGCCAAGTAATTCAAAGCCTGATTTTTACCAATGAGTTACAAAGCCAAACAGTGAATTTCTCACCTCTTTTTTCAAATGCAGGCAAAGATTTAGAGGACATCCTATGGATAGATCTCAGTTAAAGCAGATGTACAACCTGCCTGGGTGGCAAAGGGCAGATATCCCTTCTTCTCCTCTGAACTTTCCCGGAGCGTGGGACAGCATAGCTGCCACCACTGAGGCAGCGTGCCTCCGAGTGACATGCAAAGAGATCCACGGGCTCCTCTGGTGGGATGTGGACAGCACGCAGGGGTGAAACCTTACCCCCTCAGAGTCCTCTGAGGCCAAATTTGGCCTCTGTCCTTTCTCTGACATCTGTGGGCAGCCCCTGGGAGGACAGATCTGAGGATCTGGACCTGCAGGTCAGTGGTTCGCAGGTACCATTTCAGGACATCTTCCTCACCGATGTCAAGCCCTGAGGTACCAGCGCGTGGGGAAGTGCTGACCATCCTGCAAGCCGGAGTAACCCTCCTCAACTCCTCAGACAAGCGTGTCCCTTGGGCAGTCACCAGCCTGGGGAGGATTTGGGGGGCTTGGCAGGAACAGGGTGGCACCAGGGTCTCTTTACACAGACAAAGCTGCCTGAGCCCGGGCCCGCCGCGCTGAGGAGAGACCTCTCATCCTGCCGGGGGCACCGAGGCGGCCCTCACACCCCCTTCCCGCCTCAGCTGCGGCCCAGAGGGGCCAGC